>PVKA01024912.1:0-33621 GCA_004027165.1 Ctenomys sociabilis
ACTGGCATGTGTAAATGTCATATTATCTCCTTAGTGCAAAAGCCTGAAAGGATAAATAAAATCTGTAATGTACAATAGATACTGTGAAAGAAAGAAAGAAAGAAAGAAAGAAAGAAAGAAAGAGAGACAGAGAGAGAGAGAGACAGAGAGAGAGACAGAGAGAGACAGAAAGAGGAAGGGTGGGAGGGAAGAAGGAAGAATAGCAACCATTTTGATGTACAGCACATCTATACTTAGGTGACTACAACTTTAAAAGAGGTTTAAAGCATTTCTACTTGAGATGTAAAGAAGAAAACAACACAACTAATACATGCATGACTTTATAAAAACATTTATAAAATATGAAATTGTTTCTCTCTTAAAATCTTTTTGTTGTTTTTGGTATAGGGAATCAAACTCATAACCTCCAGTTTGTGAGGCAAGTGCTGTGCCACTGAACTACACCCCCCCCGCCACGCCTCTTAAAACCTATAAGAACTCTAGTAACTACACTATTGGTACAACTCTCCATTTATCTGCTGTTATTCCCCTATTTGACCCTGAGCTGCATGGCTCTATTCGTGCTCTACTGTATCCCTAGCACACCTACCACACAACAGGCATTCTGTGAACTTGCTGAATGCATTTCAAGCATGTGCGGTCTTCATTTTTGAAGGGGATTTTATCTTTATAAAGAGGAGAAAGTTCTAGGAGTGAAAAGTTTCAAGCCAACATGATATAAATCAGGACATCACCATCTACTGCTACTTCTCTACCTATTATTAAACTAAGGAAGAAAGAGTACACTTATAATCCCAATACCTAGGAGGCTGAGGCAGGAGAATCACCAGGAGCTAAAAGCCTGCCTGGTCTATATAGTGAGACTCCATCTCAAAAAAAAAAAAAAAAAAAAAAAATAGTAACAAATTTAAGTGTAGACAGATATTCTATTAACACTACGAAGAATTACAAGAGATCACATATTGTCAAATGATTATTTTAAGGAAAATTTACAAGTGAAGTTCCTGGATTTGAAGTAACCCTCCCCCGACCTGTGATGCTAAGATCTAAACTCCTACGAAACTATAGCTGGAAAGGTCTCACTCACTTTTGTGTTTTCAGTTTCTACATAAATCCCTACTATCCATTCTCACACCTCAACATTTTCTCCACTTTAGTTTTACTTTATTTATTTATTTATTTATTTTTTGGTATGTCCTTGGTACAGGGTTTCACTACTTAGCTAGGACTCATAGTGATCCTCCTGTTTTCAGCCTCCTCAGTACCGGGATTACAAGTGTACACCATCCTGACAGGACTCAGTGGACAGCTCAGCATGCCCAGGGGCGAGGCCAGTGAGGCACGTGGTGTTGAGGATCAAACCTGGTTCCTGCGCTCACCTAAGCAGGCACTTTTTCCACTGAACTATCTCACCAGCCCTTTTTACCCCATTTTTTGAGACAGGGTCTCACTATGTAGTTGAAGCCGGCCTTTAACTCAAGTGATTCTCAAGCCCCCTAGCCTGGAATATAGATATGTGTCACCAAGCCTCGCATCCTCAATTTTTTACTGTCCTTTTGCCATGTTGGCCTCTCTGACAAGGGGATGTCCCAAGCTTCCTCTTAACCATACTATTCCCTCCATATAATTATGTGACTATTCCTGCTTTGCATATGCAAACACTATTCCCTCTAAATAGTGGGAATATGGCTATCCCTACTTCGGCCTTGTAAATCTCAGTAAGTGTCACCTCCTCAAGAAATCCTTCCTCAGAGACCCAATCTGAAGTAAGCCCTTCTGAGCATGCTCCATATTCTCACTTGATTTTTATGTTCTGCAAGGAATGTACAAGTATGTAAAACTAGCCTCTATTCAGCTGCTTCATTCCACTCACCCTCACCCCACCACAACGAAAACTCCATGAAAACAGGAAGGTGATCTTCCTGTTTAATGTATGCTCAAGCTCACACAGGAATGGCTGGCATAAGCACTCATGAGTTGCAGTAATTAATGAATTTGGTTGAGAGAGTCATATCACATAAATAAAATACTCTATTAAAATACCTTTTATGTTGGAAATATCAATATTGAGCTGTCCAAGTTTCTCACATGTTTTCTCAATGCACTCATAGACAGACTGCAGAATCTCCTTGGGGTCTTGTTCCACCCATCTTTAACAAAAGAATGTATTTGGTTAGTCTAAAAGACAGCGAAACAAATATAATTTACTTCTATGCAAATATTACCTTCTGAGTATATGAGTGGTGTGTAAATTAAGGAAAATTAAATCAGCAAGGTATATCTATACTTCACATTCTAAAGAAAGAGATTCAATAAAATCTTTCCCTTATATTTTTATATGCAATAATCAATTACTTTTTTTTTTTGGCAGAACCAGGGATTGAACTCAGGCCCTTGCACTTGCCAAGGAAGCACTTATTCTACTGAGCCATCTCCCAGGCCCCATAATCAATTACTTTTAAACAAAGTCACTACCAGGCTGGCCCCACCCCTGGGGCAAAATGAGAGGGCAATAGAGATTGGGCATGGTGGCATGCTACTGACCCTACTAAGCCATCTCCATGGCCCCTCACTTTTTATTTCTATCACCCTACATTAGTTTAGCCTACTCTTGAATTTCAGATAAATGGAGCGATACAATATGTACTGGTTTGTATTTTTTTCACTATCTATTATATCAATGATTCGTCCATGCTGCAAGTATCAGCTTACTTTTTTGTTAATGCTGAATAATATTCCATTGTTATCCATCCTACTGATGATAGACATTTGGGACTAGGGTAAACAAAGTAGCTGTAAGTATTCATTGGTAAATCTTTCTATAGATATATCCTTTCATTTCTTTTAAGAATTCCCTGAGAAGGGCCAGCCAGATAGCTCAACAGACTAAACAGCCTGTTTAGGCAGATAACAGGGACCAGGGCTTGATCCTCAGAGTACCATGCTGGCCCTGCCCCCGGGGGCACATTGAGAAAGCGATTGAGACTGGGTGCGGTGGCACATGCCTTTAATCCCAATGCTTGGGAGGCTGAAAACAGGCAGATCAGTGTAACCCTACAGATCCTATACTAAAAACATTAAAATAAATAAATAAAACTTGTTTGTCTTATTCTTTTATCTCCCTTTTCTGTCAATGAATTCCTATGCCATTAATTACCCACATATTTTTGCTGAATTAACAAGTTGTTTCTTCTCTTCAGTAATACTAATCCCAAATCTTCCCAAGAAGGAATCTGGCCAAGATTAACTTATAAATTCACAGGGTAGGTAGGGCAATACAAACCATTAAAGATGCTGTGTCTTTATGTATTAAATTAAAAAAAAAAAAACATACCCTTCTTTGGGAAACTTCTGTTTTATTTCCACTTGATGATGACTAAGTAGTTCGGCTGTTTTTGAATTGAAAACCTGAAAAACATGTTGCAACATTAGGGTAAAAATGCAGGTAGCCATTAAAGGTATAAAATTCAGGAGAATCACAAATTTGAGGCCAAGGGGCCAAAGAGATGGCTCAGTGGAATAAGTGCTTCCCTGGCAAGGACAAGGGCCTAAGTTCAATCCCCAGTTCCGGGGGGGGGGGGGGACTCATGCAGGACAAATTTGAGGCCAGCCTGTGCTATACAGTGAGTTCAAGGCCAGCCTGCACAAGAAAAAGGAAACAAGCAGTGGAGAGTGAGAGCATAACTGTTGGTCATAGGGGAAATGGATATGAGCAAAATATACACATTTACTCTACATGTGAAACTGGGGGCAGGGTAAGGAGGATGTCATAGGGTGAAAAGTATAAAAACAAGTTATGTACCTGCATGAATCTGCCACAATGAAACCAATAAATCTCTACAATCAATTAAAAATGTGTAAGCAAATAAATCAATATTTAAAAACTTATGTAAATACAAAGCAACTGGGCCAGTGATACAGCTCAGCAACATAAGCACCTGCCTGGCAAGTGACAGGTCCCGAGTTCAATTCCCGGTACCAAAAAAATACAAAGCAACCTACTGTAGGTACAGTTAAATTAAGAGGAAATTTCTTAGTAAACCAAAGTGACACTGATTGTAGGACTGCTAATACATCAACCAATTATTAGTATGGATTTAGAGAACAGGAAAATCAAGAATAATAAAAGTGAGCTGATATAATGCTAATAGTGATGACATAATTCTGCACTCCTCATTCATTTTGGATGTGTAGAAAAAGTCATATGATGCTCAGGCAGGAATGTATACTGTGAATTCCTGAGACAAATAGAGCCCTGTCAAGAGACAGAAGTATATACTGTCCCCATGCCATTAGCGCTCTGTGACAACAGTCACAAACTTCTGACCCTAGATACAACACATGAAAATCAAGGGATGAAAGTGAACTAAGAAATGCTACATGATCCTCCACAATTGAAATGCTATTAAAACAATACTTTTAGAGCCGGGCGTGGTAGTGCAGGCCTGTAATCCCAGCACTCTGGAGGCTGAGGCAGGAGGATTGTTGTGAGTTTGAGACCAGCCTGAACTACAAAGTGAGTTTAAGGTCATCCTGAACTGCATCGTGAGACCCTGTCTCAAAAAGACAAAAAAAAAAAACCAATACTTTTAAAAACATCTCACCAGTTTTTCATGTTTCCCACTAAGTAGTACCGATATTTGAGTATTAAAGCATTTCCTCTTTAGGAGTTAAAGTGTGTATTTTAATTAAAATCAACTCCTCCAAGGGTTGGGGATATAATATAGTTCAGCTGCACAATGCCTGCCTGGTAAGTATAAGGTTCTGAGTTCAAGTTCCACTACCAAAAACACTAAATGAAATAAAATTAACTCCCTGAATCACTGTAATAGTATCAATAAAGTCACTTCAAATTAATTAAGAAAGTTTTTCCATGCCCGAGTTTCCTGTGAGAGAAAAATCACCTGTTCAGCACATACTAAGAAAAGAAGAAACACACTGATGTGTTGTCTACCTCCCTCCTACCAAACACATCTACTTTTCTGGAGAAACTGCAAAATATGATGGAAGCAAGAGGGCAATTCTTCAGCTATTCAAAGAGATAAAATATCTTACAAGTGAAAGGTTAACTCAATACATCATAATTCAAAAGCACATGGCAGAAAACCACACAATTAGTTTGTGATTTACAATTTAGCCTTACAGAAAGTGTCTAGGATATCAGCTACATCTGTCCTACTTTATTCACTAAAATAACTCTGGAATATTTGATGCTCAATAAATATTAGGTGAAGAGCTAAAAAAAATACAGTGTAGGACAAATAAAAATCACTGAATCAAATAGAAGCAGTTATGTGGCAGAAAACATGTAATTGGAAACAGAAGTTACATTACTGTTATTGCTACTCCCTTTTCAAGTATCAATTCTTCAAGGCATCTTGGTTAAGAAATGAAGTGTGCCTTTCTGCAGCTATGTTCACAAAGACCTCAAAACAGATTTGTGAAGCTTGATGTGGAAAGAGACCACTTCTATCACTTCCTATTTTAATCAGGCTACCTTCAAAGCCCTCACATGAACCACTGATTTATATATCTTTGGAATAAGCACAGGAAAGGAAAGGATTTGGTCAACTCTTGCAGCTACCAGGATACAGCCTAAAACTACTTGAATAGAACTCCCAAGTTCAGGAGAAGATGCTAACACTTTGAGGCATTACATTAAGGATGTGGCCCTATGCACCACCCCTAACTTTGTGGGACACTTTTATCAGTTCAATATTTTTAGAATTAGCAACTTTCTTAGTGTTCTAAGCAATAGCAATGTAATAAAAACCATGAATGTAAGCCAAGTATGTAATTTTGTTTTCTCATAAAAACTAGTGAAAAGACCAGTAAAATTCATTTTACTAACATTTGATTTCAGCCAATATTGTACATTTATAAGTTATCACTTCATTATGTAACAAATGTTAAATTAGCAATGAGCTCTCTTACTTGTTTCAAATATTAAGGCTCTGAAATCGGGCACATAACTTATTTAAACTTATAGCCTACCTGATTCATATACACTAGCTACATATAAAATGATCAGTCGTCACATGTGGCCAGTGAAATCAGTGTGGAGATTCCTAAAAAATCTAAGATTAGAGGTCCCATGTAACCCAGCTATTTTCCTGCTGGGTATCTTCCTGAAATAATTAAAAAAGACATCATATGACAGCAATATATGCACACTCATGTTTACAGCAGCACAATTTACAACAACTAAATCTTGGAAACAACCCAAATGTCCATCAACTGATGAACAGATAAAGATGTAGTTTTTTTTTTTTTTTTTAATACAATGGAGTATTACTCAGCCATAAAGAAAGATAAACTGTAGACATTTCTAGTCAAATTGGTGCACTTGGAGACCATACTCTTAAGGGAAATAAGGACTAGACATGTGGCACATGTCTGTAATCCCAGCACTGGGAAGGCTGAGGTAGGAAGATTGTTTGAGTTTGAAACTGGCCTGGACTACAAAGTGAGCTAAAGGCCAGCCTGAACTGCATATTGAGACTGCCTCAAAATGACAAAAAAAGTGAAATAAATCAGATACACATGTATAAATACCACCTTGTTTCTCTGGTATAAAGAAACCAAAAGTATAAATAATAACCGAAATGTGTAACATGCTGTGAAATAGGAAGAAAATGTTCAAATGGGAAGGCAAACTAGGAAGGGTGGGAAGGAAGGGAAAAGGAACACATGCAAACAATTTTTTATAAATAAGGAGAGGAAGAAAAGTTGAAGAAAGAAGAGGGTGAAGGGGGAAAAAGAAATCAAGATATATAATGTACATGTATAAATTCCCTGTGATGAATGTAAACATTATATATACCTAAAATGTACCAATAAACTTAAATTAATAAAAGAATTTAGGGGTTAGGGATATAGCTCAGCAGCAAAGCACCTGCCTGACAAGCTCAAGGTCCTGAGTTGGATTCCCAATACCAAAAAAAAAAAAACCTCAACAAATAAAGAATTTAGCACAGTAGATATATAGTATACACTCAAGTGATTTCACCACCATTGTAGCTACTACTACTACTACTACACTATTACCACCTCTACTACAGTTACCTAATATTTTTGAGAAGGGGACTGTGTATTCCAGGCTGGCCTTGAGTTCACTATATAGCCAAGGCTGGCCTTGAACTCCTGGTGATCCTCCTGCCTCAGCCTCCCTGCTGGCAGTATAGGTGTATGCCACTATGCCCAGCCTACTCTTACTTATTAAGTGGTGGAAACAGAATCAGAAGTCAGTCTATGGCCATACCACCCTGAACACACCTGATTTCGTCAGAATCAGAAGTCACCAGCTGCTTTTACCTCTATGCCTCAATTATGACTCAATTCTTGGCTTGAAAAACTAAAGAAACAAGGAAAAATGAAAATGTTTTAATATAATCTATTGAAACAAAGCATTCATTTTTCTGTCTCATAAAGAGCACTATAGAGAGATGAAAAGCTCTTCTTACTGAGTGTCCTGTAGGTTTGCCTCATTCATCCTATGACTAATGCAACTGAACATGCACATTCATTTCCCTCCCTGTGTGATATCCCCACTAGGGCACTCTTTTATGGTACACTAAACTTTACAGTAATAAGACATTTTTCAGGAAAAGTAAAGCCCTAAAACATACCACAATATTACACAAATTGAAAGACCCACAATAAAAACACTAGCTACAAATATATTACATCACAATTTTTTTATCTTTTCCTTCTTTTTCCTTTAGCAGGACTGGGGGAAAAAACCTAGGGCTTTCTGCATCCTAGTCAAGCGTTCTACTACTGAGCTACATCTATGATCTTACATTGCAACTTTGACCAGAAAAGGTCTAATGGCATCTTCGAACAAGCTATAATTAGCAAATGATTTCCTATTTTTTCTTAAAACTGAAATCGTATTCAAGATCCTATACACATCTGATATAGCCATAGCTACAAAAACTGACATTTCCCAAGACCCTCCAACTTTTATTGTCCTACTGTTACAATCCTGGAATTCTAATCAGCACATCTGAGCCCTGCAAGCCACTTTCTGCTGATTCAATTCATGTGAGAAGCAACAATTATATGCCTTTGAAGAAACATGACACTGGTTTTCCCCTCAAGGACTCAAAACTGAAAGCTGTGAAGGACAAGAGAAAAATAACAAGTGGAAGCCTGAATATGTTCATACCATCTAAGTAATGTAACTGACAAGAAAATGAGCAAATGCAGGAGGGAAAAATTAAGAAAAGACAATGTCAGTTATCATAACAATGGCCTCACTCCAACTATGAGTCAAATTAGTATTACCAAATTTACTATATTTTAGTCCCTGGCCTATAACAGACATATCTAGACAGACAGACAGACAGATGTATTTTACACAGTCAAATAAATAAATGAAAGATGGAAGAGGAAATCTAGCCATGAGCCTTAAGAGATCTCCAAGTATGATGAGACAACTGGGGCCAAGGTAACATTTCCTGCCAAAACAAGCACAGAACTACAATTCTAGTCATTCTTCACATATACATTGACTGATGGAACAAATGATTATGCAATCATCCACAGTGACACATCTAAGCCCTGCCCAGGACCCACTAAACTGAGTCATTTATACAACTTGTGAAGACAACTTGGAAGTATGTTTTTTCTTGTCAAGAGTCACTCACTTGTGACCATAATCCTATGATAAGAACTGACACTTGAATGGCAAGTAAGGAGCCAGCCTTTCCCATTCTCTTATCTCTTGTCCATAGTCTTCCTAGGCAGAAGCGAGCCTAAGGCAGTACTTAGGAGACTGGATTCAAAGTGTGAAAGACTCCAGCTTGAATATTAGTTCTAAGTTATTTTGTGACCATGAACACAATCCTCACCTGTATGCAGGAGCTTTCTAATAGTGTCTGCACCACATTAGCCCTAAAAGATTCATTGCCAGACAAGTCCTCTGCACAGTACCTGACACATTTCAAGTTACAACATATTCCAAGCCAGATTCAAGTCGTATTATAGACATTTGACCTCACTGAAGAAAAAAAAAAAAAAGTTACCAGGTAAAAGGAAGTTGACTGCTTTAGCTGAAACTTGTATCTCATAAATAGCCCCTCCTTTAAAACCTGTCACACTAATTCTCTTTCCAAGAAGTTCCTACTCTGAAATCTGAGTAACCATGTGCCAATCCCAGGTCACTTTCATATGAGAAGTTAGAAATTCTCCTCTAGTATAAAATATATGCACAAGGTCCTAAGATTTTCTCACAGCTTAATGAGCGAATGACCATGCTCTAAAATTGCAGATTTACCACTAAAATAAAAGAAACTGCCAGGTAGGGCGGTACACATCTGTAATCCCAGCAGAGGACTGTAAGAGTTTTTTTGTTATTTTTTTTATAAACTGGCGATGCAGTTCAGGCTGGCCTTGAGCTCACTTTGTAGCTCAGGATGGTTTCGAACTTGCAAAGATGCACCTGCCTCAGCTTCCCAAGTGTTGGGATTGCAGGTATGTGCCACCAACACTCCCACTCCAGGATTACAAACTAAGAACCTAGGGCAGAAAATTTGCAAGTTGAGCCCAGCCTGGGCAAGTTAGAGATTTAGCAAGTCTGTCTCCAAGTATAAATAAATAAATAAATAAATAAATAGGCTGAAGATGTAGCTTGGCGCAAAGACCCTAAGTTCAAACTCCCTAAGTTCAGTACTGGGGAAAAAGGCAGTAATTTTTAAAGTACTATAGGAAGGGAAAACAGTTCTGATTAAGGATTTGAGAAAAATTACTGAGCTAGCATTTTATCCCTTAGAGGTAGAACATAATTTCAAGCAGCTATGTAGGGGATACAGCAGGAGAAACTTGCTTAAGATGAAAGAGCAAATATAGCCTTGTCTCTTTATGGCAGAAAGCTAATATTGCAAATCAAAAATCAGAAAACAATGCTTTTTAACTCACTGCTGTTGTGAAAGTTAAATTTGCAAATTGACTGACTGAAGGTCAAGAAGTTAAATACCTTTTTCTTATTACAGTTCTTCTCCACTGTAGTTTTCCTGAGAAGGTAAGCAATTATTTTTGCATCATAATTATAGTGTAGAACAATATTGCTGGAATAATTCCTGGATATCATCTTGTGATCGAAGCACTTATTCAGCAAATCTATTATCTACATTTCACAGGGAGTGGTTTCTCAAACTCTTTCCTTATAAACAGAGGGAAAAACTACCTTATTTAAACTTTCCGCACGTTTTTTCTTTACCTCACACAGGGGCTCGTAAGTCTTATCAAAGTCTTTAAGGCATCATTACATAACTCTAATATTGATCAAATTTCATACATTATTCTCTAAGTAGGATGAGATTTTTTTTCTGCATTTGTACCACAGCTCTCTCACTGAGATTGTGCCCTACAGAGCCAAGTAAATGAAACCCAATTTCTGAAGATTTATTTTCTCATATTATACACTGAGAAAATAACTGTGGCATTATGAAGTTGATCATTCTTCCTCTATCAATGTAGACAAGTGTCATTTGGACAAAGGAACCTGAGGGATCAGGAACAAGGTGCAATTGATAAAAGACTGCTAGGCTACATGTATGCAATGATGAAGAGTGAAAGGGAAGACAAGCGTATTCAGGTTGGTAGCTAAAAAGGGGTATACAGGACTGTCTGGCAAGTGAAATTCCTGGTAACCTAAAAAGAAAAGGGGGATCCCTACAAAGCTTTTAAAGATTTTAGCCAGGTGTGGCGGCACATGCCTGCAATCCTGGCCCTCTGGAGTCTGACATAGGAGAATCACTCCAAATTCGAAACCAGCCTGGGTTGCAAAGTGAGCTCAAGTCCAGCCTGACCTGCAAATCAAGACCCTGTCCCAAAAAGACTAAAAAGAAAAAGAAAAAAACTAAAAGGATCGTATCCACTTTCAAGGAAGGCAAAGGCTATACAAACTGAACACCAACTGCCACGCTTGGTTCGACCTTCACAACTCTATGAACTAATCTGTCATTACTTAAAAATTAGGAGAACTGCTGGGGAGACAGCTCACTAGCATAAGTGGCTGCCTGACAAATGCAAGGTCCCGAGTATGATTCCCAGTACAAAAAAAAAATTAAATTAAAAAGATTTCACTGAAAATTCTATGAATTTTTTTGAAAAAATTCAGGTTTTCTTAAACAATGAGAAGGTCCATTAGTCCTGGGCTTGCATTCCTCCTGAATTGGTTGGCCCCCTGGTGTGAAATGCGCCCCAGTCTGCTCACCCTCTGCTACCTGCCAGTCCCCTGCAGGAATTTGTGTGGGCGATTCTTGAAAATACTTTAAAGATCAATTCACATTTAGTTGACACTAATCTTAATGGCCTTTCTTAAACTGGGAGCATGACAATTATGAATTTTATTTATTAATGAAATCCAGTTAAGCAGACTGCCTTATGATTCACGATTATTTATAAACATATGAATATAAGACAAAAGAAACCTGCTCTTGGTGATCAAAAAATAAACAATGGAAACCAGGTGTGGTAGCTCATCTGTCATCCCAGCAGTATGGAAGGTGAGGCAGGACTACAAATGTGAACCCAGATTGGGAGACTGAGTTGACACCCGCCAAAAAAGGGGGGGGTCGGGGAGATAGCTCAGTAGAATAAGTACTTCCCTGGCATGTGCAAGGGCCTGTCACAGAATAAAAATTTTTAAAAACCTGGAAATGTAGCTCAGTTGGGAGGCCATGGGTTCAATACAAAGTATCTAAATATATTTTATCAGATAATACAGGTAAAATACTTTGAGATAAGGAAGTCAAGTGAGATCTAAATAATCACTAACTAGGTCAGCCATGGTAGCACAAGCCTGTAATCCCAGCTATATCTCAGTGAGGCTGAGGCAGGAGGATTGCAAGTACCAGGCCAGCCTGGACAGTTTATCAGTTAGACCATCTCAAACAGCTGGGAACACAGCTGGGTAGTAAAGTGATTGCCTAGCTACTGCAAAACCCTTGGTTCACTCTCTAATAACATAAAAAAGAATCACTTAACTCTTTACATAACTTGCCAAGTTAGTAAAACGTCCCTTAAAAGAAAGCATAGGCTTTTACCAGGAAATATTCATTTAAATGAATTTTAAATTATCTACCTTGGGAAAGTAAAACTAAAAGAGAAAAGGAAAACGTGGAAACAAAGTTTTGTAATTGGGGAGGGGCAGGACACTTGAAGGGAGGGGAGGCAAATAGGAAAAAGAGTTCTGAATTCACATTCGTTATGCATATCTGAAATGTACCAATAAAATCTAATTGAAATAAAAAATTGTCTCAGTTCAATGTTGGATCACTTTAAGAGCAAGCAAATCCTCTAAACGCACAAAACTTATCAGCAGTTACTTAATTAGCACTGCTTTATGGTAAAACTCTGTCACCTGCTAAATAAAAAAGAGAATTTCCAATTACATTATGCTGGGAAACAGAGAAAGGACGGTATTTGTTATGGGCAACGCATCACAACTAAAACTTTCGAATTTTTGAAACATTACGGCAAAAACAGGGTAGTGTGGCTGTTTCCTAATTTGCTCTGTCACCCCCTCAGTGGTCTACCTTCTGCAATTTCTGTGGGAGGGAATGACAATGCATCACCGTGCTAATACTTTATTCGTTCTACCGCTCAAAAGGACGCTGTGTTGGGCCACCAGAGCCATGACACAGCTTTCCCTCCATCCAAGGTCGTCCTGCGCCTAGCAGGCCAAATGCTCCTGGGGAACACGGCAGTAGCGGTCAATGTGACCACCTGTCCCCTGCTGCCTGCAGGCGGCTGTGCGCGGATGCTCAGAGCGTCCTGGCTCTCTGAGGTGAAAAGTCCCCAAGACACTACGTGACCCAACTCCACTACCGACACCGAGACTGCCCGGCTCTGCCGCGAGGGTTTGGCGAGGCCAAGATTCCCAGCCCTGGGCGGGGCACCCCCACGTGCCGGGTCTCCCTTCTGCCTCCCCTCGCTCGCCCAACACCCAGGGCCCAGGGCCACGAACGGCGCGCGGCTACACGCGACACCTCTCCGTCTCGAGCTCCCGCCCCATCTCAGCGCCTCCTCAGATGTCAGCCGGGGCTCACCAAAAAGCGTGTCGAACTGGTACCCTGGTCCACTGCCCCCACCAACGGCCCCAAAACTGCTTTTTCCGCGGATGCCATGAAGTCAGCTGTAGGTCCGCCGGCTCCCGCGGTTGGTTTTGCGGTTGACCGCGTCGGGCGGGGGAGGGGGCGCACAGGCGGCCGGAGCGAAAAGCGAGAAGCCGCGCGGCTGTGGAACGCTCGGACCGCGCTCCAGGCAGCCTCTTTACCCACGCCGTCTGCTCGCCCCGCCCCCGGCACAGACCCCGCCCCTCGCGTTCCCCGCGGCTCAGGGGCGTGCAAGGGGGGGGGCGCTCTCTGCCAGGCCGACCAATAAGCGAGCGCGGAACGAAGCTGAGCGCGGCGCCAGCCGGAGGGCGGTGGGACGTCACGGGGGCCTGGCGCGGCGGAGGCGATGGCCCGAGCGCGCAGATCACGTGAGAGCCTGGGAGCGACTTCCTCACCAGCCCGTGGCCACGCTGGGGGCGGTGGCGGGCGGGGCCGGCCGGAGAACATACCTTCGCCCTCGCCTGCAGAAAACTCCCAAATTGCAGAACTGCCAGTACCCTCGGGCGGGCTTTGCTGAGCCTGGCGCGCGTCGCAGTGTGGGCCGCCTTGGCCCGGCCTGCCCGCGCTGCCCACGCCCCGCCCAGAGCCCCTCGTGCCCCGCCCCCTGTGGAGGGCGCGACTAATCCAGTCCACGGGAATTGAGCCCGGTGGGACCGCCGCGGGGAGCAGGGCGAGCCTCTCACCTTCGTGTGAGTTTCTGGGACAGGGACGCAGAAGGTTTTCGGTTTGGCATTTGAGGAAAGTATTTAAAATCAGCCTGTCCATTGGCCAACCAAGCAGAAAAAGCACCTTGTCCTGACGCGCCCTTGCTCCTCGCTTGGCTCCACGCTTGGCTCCACGCTGCTCTCCCCTCCTCCACAGGCCGCTTCCGCTCCCTGCATTAACTAACTGCTTTAGGGGGGAGCTTGGTGTGGAGGGAAAGGTTGTCCTTGACCTTGAGTTTACTTTACCAGGACCGTTTTGAGTCCTGTGTTCTAGGAGCTTTCAAACTTTGAATCAAGTTGAGTTTACAAAACTACTTAGGGTTTGTGTGTAAAGATATGTGAGCACATGCATCTTACATAAATGTTTTATATATACTAGTGTATATTAAAAATGTTTCATAGCCAGACACTAACAATAATCTCCGCACTGGGAAACTGAGGTAAGAGTATGGCCTGGGTTCAAGGCCAGCCTGAAGAATAGAGCAAAACCCTGTCTTGCAAAAGGAAGTTTCCTAAACACTATTTGTGTTTACTATGCACTATGCTTTGTGTAATTCTCACTCTGTATCATTTTTTAAAAATACTGACTGAAAACTTAAATTGATTTTCTAAATCACCATACAGTCATAAATTTTAAAAACATTCAACTGGCAAGAGTGGCACACAGCTGTATGTAAGTGTACCACTGGGAGGCTGAGGCAGGAGGATCAAAATTTCAAATCCAGCTTGGTCATTTTAGCTGACTCAAAATTAAAAACAAATTTTTTTAAAGGTCTGGAAATGTAGTGCGAAGGTCCTGGGTAGGGCCCTAGTACCACACATGCATGCATAAAGCACTATAGCATTCCCACTTCGGATCTTTCACCCATTTTCCAAATCTTGTGTTTTGAAACAAAATTTCTATTTTCCCCTCCTCCCCTTATAGCACCTCACTTGTGTCTTTGTTTACATAGTTTAATCACACTTGCTCTTGAAGCATATTTTTTTACACTCATGTAAGCATCAGATTCTGGTGTTCCAACCGCAGCCTGCTTGTAGAGATGTTGGACTTGATAACTGTTAATAATAAAAGGCTTGCTCTAAGATAGGGCAGGTGAGTCAATATTTCTGAATTTCCTAGAAGACGGAAAGAGATATGAATATAGGCAAAGAAGGAAAGGAATAGGCTGTCTCGCATCTGAAAACTGTGAAAGGCATTAATGGAATAAATGACCTGAGTAAGAATTTATTTGATTACAGAAGTTAGTAAAACACGAAATCAGCAAAACTGTCATGTTAATCTATTAAAAAATTAAAAAATCCCTGAGCATGTTTGAACTTTCACACACTTTTGACTCAGGACAGCAAATTGTTTCTTTACCAGGGTGGTAGGGATTACAGTTCAGTCATTTCAAAATAAATACAACTAAGTGTAAAGGAAAGATAATTAAATATATTCGTATTATTTTTCTTACAATAGTTGTGTGCCCAAAATCTATTCCTTTCATGAAAACAAAACTGCAAAGCCAAAATATTACTTCAATTTTCAGGAATCAAGTACATGTAGGTTTCTTCTAAGAGACCAGGAAAGAGGAAGGGGATTGGTTCTAAATGGAAAAGTCTAGCTTAGTCCCTCAAAGCTCTACACCCTGAATATTTAAATACTCATGGAGCTGTAACCTTTTGGAATTACTCCCATTTGCTCATTCTTTCTCATCTGTTTAAGCTGCAGCTGGAATTTAAAAATTCTATAAAAGCAAAAATCACTCTGGTTCCACTTTTCCAAATACCAGTAAAGGAACTGGAATTAACAATGGGGCATCTGGGGCCCAGAAAACATAACTGAGATACTAGAATGTCAGATTCCTGACATCAATCCTAGAGTCCTTTTACAGCTGGCTGAGGGAATGAAAGTGCAAGGAAATCAGGGACGGTGCAGAAAAAGAAAAAGATGAGATGCTGGACCGCCAGCCTAAGATCTGATGCCAAAACAAGCAGCCCAAGAAACTGGACTGGAAATCTAAGGACCATGCTCTGATCTTGACTGTGCCATCCTGTCTTTAGTCTTTCTGACCTTGAGTAACTCATCTGTTCCTTGTAAAATAGGGGAAATGTCACTGTCATTGACGTGAATAAGTTAATAGGACATTTAACTGATGTAATGCCTTGGAGAGCACTGTACAAGAAGCATGGTTCTAGCCAAGTATGGCACGTGCCACTAATCCCAGCACTCCAGGAGGTTGAAGCAGGTGGTTTGCAAATTAAAGTCCTACCTAGGTAATTTTGAGATTACCAAGACCTATCTAGAGAGAGAGAGAGAGAGAGAGAGAGAGAGAGAGAGAGAGAGAGAGAGAGAGAGAGAGAGAGCAAGATGCAGTTTGACTGTCCTGTCAGTTTTCATCAAAGAAACCCAGAGGTGAAATTCAGGGCTAAGACTCTTCCTGCAAATATTTGAAGTAGTTTGAATCACCTAAAGCTCCCTGTGATCATTTCCAACTGGTAGAGCAAGAAATCTTAGTTAATTCCCCTTGGACAGTCCCTGGGTATTTCATTTATTTCTCCTGTTTTACCTGTTCTTGGTTAATATATGTAGAATTTACTTGAAAGGAAATCCAACATTTCCCTAGAGAAGCTTTTGCTGGTGGTATTACAGATAGCTGAATTAGGTAGAAATGTTGTAGACAATCAGGGGTGGGCTCTGAAGAGATCAAAGTGAAAGAAGACTGTGGGTGGAGGCACATTTGCTGAGGGCCAGGTTCAAGAAAATGATAAGGTCCTCAGCTATATACCCTAGGGAGGATCAACAGTGATTAACATGCTAAGTAGGCATCAATCAATCACCTTGGGGTGGAGGACCAAACCTCCTTACCCATCCCTTCCAGAAAGTCTTTGTTCCAATGCACTTGCTACCTGATACGTTATCCCCTTTGATCCCCATTTAATCATTATTACCCTAGCAACTACACTTGTAATCTTACTGGTTGATTCTAGTTGTCTCTCGTCTCACACCCATCCTATGATTTGTCATGGGATCAGTATTACCTAAGTGACTAGACTTCTAATCTTATTGATTGACTATAGTTCTGTCCCACCATAAGTCCACATCGCCTTGTGGCTTTGCTCAATAAAACACCCTTGAGAAGCAGGGTTGGTGGACAACCCACTTTGGGGAGCCCCCTTCTGTTATTGTCAGAAGCTTTCTTTTTTTCTGTTTTTGTTTCTTTATTTTTTTTCTTTTTTTGTGGTCACCTCAGCCCACCCTGGGGGCAGGGCTGGCATGGCATGTGGTGCTGAGGATCGAACAGAGGTCCCTACAGGGTCGCCTAAGCTTGCCTAAGCAGGCGCTTTAGACCACTGAGCTATTTTGCCAGCCCTAGAAGCTTTCTTTTGCTTAATAAAGTCCTCCTATTCTTAACCTCCATTTTCCCTAGGATTCATTCCTTGATTTTAGAGAACAGGAACTAGGGCATTTTGGATATCTAGCAGGTTGGGAGTTTCTTTCTCCTGTATCAGTGGTGTTTTATATTTCAGGCAACACTTCTTGATCTTGTATTTGCCTGATTGGTAGCACCTTTTTTCCTGGCTTAGTTTATTTAGAAAGGTAACCTTTCCTTATCTCTCTTTGCTATTCTAATGATGAGTTGGATATAAAGTGATGTGGGTATGGAAAGCATAGCACAGAAAGTTGGAGAGGTTTACAATAAAGAGCCCAGGCAGAATGTTGTTTCACAGATGAGTTAAACAGATACATGAAGTTATTTGCCTCTGCTAATCAAAAGGAATTAAAGACAGATTAAAAATTAAAATTTACTTGGTTAAAATAGCCACATTGGGAGCCATACTCTTCCTCTGGCAAATTGGAGAATCCATTCATAATATTTTAAATGTGACTAAAATTGCATGTCACTTTACAGAGTTGTGGTAAGAATGGGGAGGATATTGCAGTGATTGTCAGACTTCCTCATACCAGAACCACTTACACGATTTGTTAAACCCCTGGTTGCTGGGCTACAACTCCACAATTTCTTATTTCCTCGGTGAGGCTTGAAGATTTGCATTGCTAATAAGTTCCCAGGTGAAGCTGATAAAGCGACCAGGCTTTGTAAACCCTTGGGCTGTAGAGGAGTCTGCGGAAACTGTGGTGAAACAATGATGTAAAAGAAGCCTGTTTCATGACTTTGTGCATTTTCCTTTCCTGTAATAGATGTTGGCTAGGAACCAAGTAATTCACTTGGCAAAGTTTTAGGGTAGAAAAAAAATAAAAAAAAAAAGTTTTAGAGTAAGTTAATTATAAAGGATGCAAATCTGTTACCCCTTTTACCCTTTTTTATTCCACCCCATCTTAACAAGATAGGCTTCTTCATTCCAAGAGTTTTACCCTAATCATTTTTAATCTCTCTAAATCCCAGGTGTTACATGAGTATTGAATGAATGAATGAATGAATGAATGAATGAATGAATGAATGAATGAATATGGTGACTGCTGGATAGGTGGCTGCTGACTCATGCATTCTAGTAATAATGCCCTTTTGTTGGGCCCTTCCATGTTGATCTTGGACTTAGACCATGTAATTTGCATGGGAAATGAGCAAACTTGACAGGAGCAGAAACTTGAAAAGTGCTTGTGCACAAATGAGCCTTTGTGGTATATAATGCCAGCACTCTGCAGGCCATGGCAGGAACATCACTATGAGTTTGAGGCCAGAGTGGGCTACGTACTGAGACCTTGCCTCAAAAAAATAAAATCTCTTGGAATTTAGCTTCTGTACTGTAAGAAAGGTGATCTAATCTGCCAACAGATGAGAAGCCATGGAGAAGAAAACTGAAGCAACCTAGGCAACTAGTTCCACTCCCATCTTGCAATTTTTGTTTTGTTTTGTTTTATTCTATTTTGAGATGGGCTTTTGCTACATAGTTCAGACTGGCTTGAGTTTGCTTATGCAGCCCATGCCAGCCTCAAACTTGCAATCCTCCTGGCTCAGCCTTCCAAGCACTGGGACTAGAGACCTGCACCACTACACCTGATCCATCTCAGACATTTTTTGCTGCAGCAATGCTCCCAGATGATTATAGCTTCTGAATGAGTGAGTCAGTCAATTTTTTTTTGTATTTTAGGTGAGGGTCTACAGGGTGTTCAGGGTCTCACTACTACTTTGGACTTGTTGTGATCTGCCTCCCAAGAGCTAGAATTACAGAAGCATGCCAGCTGTGACTAGTTCAAGGTAAAATGTTTCCAGTTTGAAACCTGTTCTTCATAAGGTTCTAAGAAGTGTGGGGCCAGGGAGATGGCCAAGTGGAATAAATGCATGCCTGGCAAGCGCAAGGGCTTGAGTTCAATCCCCGGTTCTGAAAAAAAAAAAAAAAAAAAAAGACAGAAGTGATAACCTCAGAGTCACATGGCTAGATCTGTTAATGACAGAGTCCTGAAAATGAGGCCATGAGCCACATTCACTGTGTTATTTCCTTACTTCAGTGTCCCTTTCTTCTAATGTCACATTCTTGTCATTTTCCTCATGGTTACTGTATTATGTGCATGGTTGTTTTCTGTCCCCAACTTGACACCTCTGGTGGCTAATAGAAGAGAGACAAAGATGTGCAATATATTTTTTCTATTTTCTGCCTTTTTTTCAGATACTGAAACTTAAATCAAATTTGTGATTTTATATTACATTTACGTTATATTTATAATTACAGAGCTCTGATTTGGAGGGTACTAGGAATTGAACCTAGATACACTGAAGTGCATCCCAGTCCTTTATTTATTTTGAGACAGGATCTTTCTGTTGCCCATGCTGGGCTAAAACTTCTGACCCTCCTGGCCCACCTTCCCAGGGTGCTGGCTTCACTCCTGTATCCATATCATACAAACAAAAGAGTGTTCAGCCTTGTGTACAAATTATAGTAGGTACAAAGCATACAATATCTTGCATCACTTCTCAGACTTTTGGCTAAGATCCAATGTACAATACTCTTTCAGTTCTGAAGATAAAATGCTCATAGATGCTATGCAAGCACTGTACCACTGGGCTATCTCATCAGGTCCAAATTTGCTGACTCTTTAAATAGATGTGCTACTGAAAAGAACTTTATATTATACTTATTTAGATTTCATATTTAAACTTAATTATAAGGAAAATATATGATTTATCACTAAATAAGGGCATGTAAGGTAATCATTGTGCCAAATACATGTAATCCTAGTTACTCAGAGACTGAGGCGGGAGGATCACAAGTTTTAAGCCTGGAACACTTAGCCAGATGTTGCATCAATCAATCAATCAATCAATCAATCAATCAATCAATAGGGCTGGGAAAAGTAGCTCAGTAATTGTTATGGCTTGTGTCTAGATATCTCCCTTTAAGTTCATGCAGTCATAGGTGGGGTTGTTTATGAGGTGCCTGCATATAGAATGTATGATACTGAGATTAAGGGTGTGTAATTACTAAATTAGTCCACTGAATGGGGGATAATCTGTCTAGCTGGGTAGCCTAGATAGAATAAAAAAGGGGCAGAATGAAGCTGCTGTTGTTGCTTGTTGGTTTGTTTGCTTGCTTTGCTTTCTTTTGCCCACCATGAACTCTTTCTCTTCTGCAATGCCTGTGTGTTATGCCACCTGCCTTTGAGCCAGCTGGTTTTAGATTAAATCCTTTAGACTGTGAGCTAAATAAACATTTCTCCCTTAACTTTGGGTGTGGACATTTTGTTTCAGCAAAGAGAAACAGTAACTCAGACAATGGTATAGTGCTTGCCTAGCCTGTGCAAGGCCCCGGGTTCAATTCTGTATACATACATACATCTAAGGAAAAGGGAATGCTGTTTTTTAATTGAAGTGCATTTATTGTCTTTTTAATGAGAAACTACCCCTTTTTCAAATATTTCACTAGGGTCATATTTGTCTGGAGGCATTTTTGCTTTATGAAACAGCATATGGCTTCAATGATATTCATTCATGGATTGGAGAAAGCTCTTCAGAATCTACAGCTCATCTGCAGTCCTGAAGATGAAGACTATGAAGACAAAAATCAGGGTAATGATGAAGGTCATTCAAATGCACGCATTGGTCATTGGGTGGTGAGATGCACATGCATGTCTTTTGTACTTAAAAAGAACTCAGATCTTAAACTAAGGTGTAATTGATTAATAGCACTCTCTTTCAAAAGATACAGGATTGACAGATTCTTGAAAAACATTAGCCAGGCATGCTGGTGCCAGCCTGTAATCCTAGCACTCAGCAGGCCAAGGCAGGAGGATCACAGTGAGTTCAAGACTATTATAGCCTGCGCTAAAAGTGAGCTCAAAGCCAGCCTGAACTGCATCCTGAGACCTCATCTGAAAAAGACAAAAAAAAAAAAAAAAAAGCAGAATAGAAAGGATATAGAGCAACAAGAACTCACATTTTTTCTGAGGGGATACAAAGTTGCCATTCTTTTTTTTTTTAATTTGTTAGTACCAGGGATTGAATTTAGGACCTTGTGCTTGCCAGGCATATGCTTATGCTCCTGAGCGATGTTCCCAGCCCTAAAACTACCACTTTGAAAGACAATTTGGTTGTTTCTTACAAAACTAAACATACTCTTACCCAAGTAATTACACTCCTTGATATTTAATTAAATGTGTTGAGAACATCCAAACAAATGCCTGCACAATGGTTCCAGCAGCTTTACTAATAATTCCAAAATTTGGAAATAGTGAAAATATCCTCAGTAGGTGAATAGTTAAATAAATGGTTGTATATCCAAACAATAGAACAATGACTAGACATGGAAGAAATGTTAATGCACATTACCAAGTGGAAGAAGTCAATCTTTCATGACTCCAACTACGGGACTATTTGGAAAAAGTAAAACTTGGAGATAGTAAAAATAATCATTGGCTGCCCTAATAGGTTGTATGACATTGTCCTTATGGATACATGTGATATATTTGTCCAAACCTATGCAGTGCTCCATGACCCTAATGCAAACTATGGACTTTGGCTGATGATGTGTTCATGCACATTTATTGATTGTAACAAATGTATTACTATGGGCTGAAATGTTGGTAATGGGGGAGGTGATCAAGGTGTGGGGGGTGGGAAGTACATGGGAAAACTCAGTAAGTTTTGCTCAATTTTCCTGTGAACTTTAAACTGCTCTAAAATACGAAGTGTATTTTAAAAACCATAAGAACAGTTTTGATGCATTTGGGTGGATCTGTCCCTGTTCATCCTTGTCACCAGACTGCTTGTTCTAACACTCACTACCTTGGTTGCAAACTTATCTTACTTTCCCTTCTATTGCTACTTCCATTCCCCAGCCTCAACCTCGCCTTCCATTAGCCACCCTGCTTGGATTGGATTATTTCCTTCATAATAAAATTTGTTACAGTTATTTTTCATTCTATACAAGTAAACTTATTAGTTTAGTAATTTGTAAAAGCTAAGACCATTTTTAATATTTTGAAAGCTATTAGCACAACACTAAATAATTGACTTACGGAGGATAGAATTTTTTTCTCCCTCCCTCCTTCCCTCCAGTGGCAATACTGAATTTGAACTCAAGGCCTTCCCACTGAGCTACATGCTCAGCCTTTTTTATTTACAGACAGTCTCTGTAAATTGTTAAATTGCCCCAGACTGATCATGAACTTGCCATCCTCCTGCCTCAGATTCCCAGTTTTATTTTGATTCCTTTGATTTTTGGTTTTGGTTTTTTGGTACTGATAATCGAACTCAGAACCTTCATTTGCCAGGCAGGTTCTTGTGCCTGTCAGCTATATCCCCAGCTTTCCCTTGAAAAACAGTTGTTTTCCAGATCCCTGTGTTTCTGAGCAATTTCAAATACATTTTCTATTTATATTTCCTCTCCTCCTTTCTTTTCTTTCTCCTTTTCTCTGCATAGTCCAGGCAGGCCTCAAACTTTGAATCCATCTAGCAGCCTCCAGTGCTACATTTTCAAATGTATCTTTGTATCTCTTCCCATAAATGGTGATTAAAGGAAATTCTCTCTTGTGGTTTGTGCCTGATTTCCAGTAGATGAAGTTAATGTCACAATCATTTGTTTGAAGTTAGGCAACATAACAAGAGGAACCTAGTTAAAGGGGAAATAACTCCTGTTCATAAATTAGAATTTCTGCACTGTAGAAACCAAAAGTTTGAGTGACTTTCCTTTCCAGACTCCCACTTCTTCTGGATAAAGTAATATGGGATCTCTGCCTATTGAAGAAGACTTGGTTCAACATAGTACTGATGCATAGACTGCACATTCAATGGGTGACAGAGCTAATATTACTTCAGACACTGGAAATCTCCAGTCTGCCAATCTTGCACCAATATGGACCCCAGTGTGTAATATGTGTTTGGGAAAGGGAACAGTGTGATCACTTTTTAACTTATGATTCACCACTATTGTGGTGAGGAAGCTTATACAACAAAAGCACTGAGTATAGTGGTACAGTACTTGGGAAGCCAAGGCAGGAGGATTCCATGAAGGCACGCTGGGCTGCCTGGGCTACTTAGTGACTTCAAGTCTGGCCTGGAATTGAGAGGGAGTCCCTGTCTCAAAAAAAGCAAACAAGGGGCTGGGGAGATAGCTCAGTGGAATAAGTGCTTGCCTGACAAACACAAGGTCCTGACTTTGATCCCTGGTACCATAAAGAAAAAAAGCAAACAAAAGCCTCATTTCAATTTCTTTTTTTCTTTCTCTTTTTGCCTTTTTGAGACAGGGTCTTGCTATAGAGTTCAGGCTGGCCTTGAGCTCCCTTTTTACACTAGGCTGGTCTCAAACTCTCAACAATCCTCCTGTTTTGGCCTCCCAAGTGCTGGGATTGGATCCCGCCCACACCCGCCCAGCCCTAGAGACCAGCCTGAGACAGCCCAGCCCACTCTGCCATCCTCCTGGATCCTGCCCACACCCGCCCAGTCCCAGAGACCGGCCCCAGATAGCGCGGCCCACTCCAGCAGCCTTCTCCGTCCCGCCCACGCCACCCAGCCCCAGAGACCTCCCGAGACAGCGAGACCCACGCCAGCAGCCTACATGATCCTGCCCACGCTGCCCACCCAGAGACCTGCCTGAGTCAGCAGCTGACTCCAGCGGCCTCCTGGATCCCACCGCAAGCTCTCCCTGTGAGTGGGAATTTGCACGACTCACCAGGCTTCCCAGATCAGTGAGAGTGTGGTGAGTCTGAGGGAGAGCCATTGGCTTCTTCCCACATGCTCTACCCAGATCCCTGCCCCCAAGCCCTCCAAGCCAGTGACTGGCCTGAAACCTCAGGACCCACTCACCAACACCTCCCCAGATCCCCTGTCCTAAAGCCCGCAGAACGAGTGGGAATTTCCCCGATTCTCTGGGCATCAAAGTTCAGTGAGTGTAGAACTCTAGGCCTGCCGTGCCGAGAGACATTTCCTAGGGATTCCCTGTCCCCGCAACCCCTGTGGCCGGGTGAGAGCTCCAGGCCCACCGCGCCAGAGAAACATTTCCCAGCGAATGCCGGTCCCACCCCAGGGCCCCTGACAGAGTGCAGGTCGGCCTGGAGTGAAAACTCCAAGCCTGCCACCCAGGAGGGACATTTCTCAGCAATCCCAGGTCCTAAGCCATGGCCCAAAACCCAGTGTAGCCTGGCCTGTGAGTGAGGGCTCCAGGCCCGCTGCACCACAGGGACCTTGCCCAGCCTTCTCAGGTTACGGCCTGTAGACCCGGACCCAGCACAGGCTGGACAACCCAGTACAGCCTACTCGGTGAATATGATCATCCACTATCCTTTTGGGAGCCCAGCAGACCCACCAAAGCCCAGGCCCGCCCACCTAGAGAGTGACCTGCCTGACGCAGGAGGGCTGACCCCAGCAATTTTCCAGATCCTCCCTCCAAAGCCAGCCAACACAGTGGGAATTTTCAGTACTTGCTCTGCATCCCAGTTCGGTTTGTGCTTGCCTGAACAGGGAACCAACAGAGGGGAACCACAGGAGGTGCAGGAAGAAAGGAACTGAACACATCAGCTAGATCCAGGATAGGCATACCTGGATAACCTCAAACTTAATAGACTGGCACTCGAATCTCATAACAAGCTAAGGTTATAGCAGCACCAAAGCTCTACACCAAAGGTCAAAGATCAGTGCTATACAAAATGACAAAGACAAGGGGAAAAACGCAATCCCAGACCTCGAGTCCACCACTAAAGACAGAGGACACTAGCTCAGCTTCAATGAATGAATTAACAGATACAGCAGCAAAGGAACAACAGCAGAAAGCTATAGAGGAAATAAAATGAGAAGTAATTCCTCAAATTAAAAAAGAAATATTTTAATACATAGTATCTGAAATAAAGAATGAATTCCAGAAACATTGGGTGGAAAAACAATGCTCACCCAGAACAAGTGCATAGAGCACTATTCCAGCTAAAATGTATGAATTAACAGCATCTGAAGCAAAGACACAACAGCAGAAAGATCATGAGGAACTCAAAGCAGAAATAATTTCTGAAACCAAGTGCTGGGATTACAGGCATGCACCACCACACCTGGCTCTCATCTCTGTTTCAGTTAAGGCTGGGTACCTTTTCTTGGTGTCCCTTTTGTGTTTTTTTTAATATGTGTGTGACAGGGTCTCATGAGGTAGTTTGGCTACCTTGGATTTCTGGTGATCCTCTTGCCTCAGCCTACCAAGTTGTGGTATTACAAGCATGTGCCAA
This sequence comes from Ctenomys sociabilis, assembly GCA_004027165.1. NCBI lineage: Eukaryota > Metazoa > Chordata > Mammalia > Rodentia > Ctenomyidae > Ctenomys > Ctenomys sociabilis. The sequence goes on from PVKA01024912.1 coordinate 25,473, forward strand.
TATGCCCAGTGTTTTGTTTTTTTTTCCTTTAAGCATCGTGGCTAAGTACAAGCTGAACTTTTCAGCTGGCTGAAATGTTTTGCATAGAATAATTTTTCCTTTGTTACTTTGGATCCATTTCTCCTCTCAAGTATAAGATAACTTGTGGTAGGGACCGGGAAGATGGTTCTGTGGAATAAGCACTTCCCTGGCAAGCACAAGGGCCTGAGTTTAATTAAAAAAAAAAAAAACACAAAACACTTATGATAGACTTATGTATTCAGGAAAAACTTTAGTTTAATTCTCTTGAACTTTCTCAGTGTTAATTGTACTGTAATCATATATTTCTAAATAAGGAAAGGGAGATTATTTCAATGTGGGTGAAAAGACTACAGCTAATTATTGCATATTTTGTACCTATTTAGACCATGACTTTACTTATTTATTTTGTATTTAGTACAGGGTCTACAGTGATTCTCCTGTTTTCAGCCTCCTAAGTGCTGGGCTTACAGGCCCACCATTCCCAGTCCCAATCACTATCTAAGTGCACCCTGGGGGCGGGGCTGACACAGCACACTGGATATCAAACCCGGGCTACTGCTCTCTGCCTAAGCAGGTGCTTTAGTTCACTGAGCTATCTGGTCGGCCCTTAGACCATGACTTGAGAACCATGGGTCCTGAATTAAAATCTTACAGTTCTCCAAACGTATATAAGGTTAAGTAAAAGGAAACTTGAAGTTTTCTTAGACCCACTCTCTTAAAAATATCACTCCCTGTCAGGTACAGTGGTGTGTGCCTGTAATACTGCATTCAGGAAGACTGAAGTACGTCTATGAGTTTGAGCCCAGTTTTGGCAATTTAGCAGATTAGTGAGACCCTACCTCGAAATGGAAAGGTTGGCTTTATAGCTCACTTTTAACGCCCTGGCTTCGATCCTTAGTCCTTCTGTGGAAGATTAACTAATTTTCAATTTTAAAACACCCAGCTGATCTGAATCAGCATGGTTCTGGGTTTGGAAAACCCACTTGCGTGTTGTAGCCAACAGCATGAAAGGACGAGTGGAGAGGAAGATGATGTGTTGTTGATTCTCCTGGAAAGCTTGTCGTGCTGGCTTTCCTGATATGAACTCAGCTGTTATCATCAGAGGAGCTCAGGACCTCGCTGTCACTGAAGATTGCTATGGTTCTTCTCAGAGGAGCTCTGGTCTTTGAGCATCACTTGCTGGCTCCAGTGCAGCTCTCTCAGCCTGCTGGCACAGATCCACAGATCCTTCATCCCACTGGCAGACCTTTTAGCTTCCATCACTGACCTTTATGCCTACATCACTGCAGACCCTTGATGCAGACTTGCATGAAATTTTGTCATAGGCTCTAGGCCTCCAGCTGGACTCGTGGGGGACACAGCCATGGGGTCTGGACTCTCAGCTGGACTTTTCTGGTCTCTAATGTGTGGACAAATTTCCTGCACTCTTCTGCATTTAACTCTTTGGGGGAATATTATAAAATAATCCTATAAATTATGTGTTCTGTTTTAAATCTTTTCCCTTGTAATCCCTGACTACAACTTTAGAAACAAGACTGAGCAAAAAGAAACAAAACCCTACTTCCTTGACCTTGGCTTTTGTTCTCTGCTCATAGCCCCTTCTCGAGCAGTATTCCCTTCACCTCCTCCCTGTCCATTGTACTCTATGGTACATATGTACTGTTTTTGTAGAAAACTTAAGCCAGATGGAGCCCTCTCTGCTGGTGGGAGCAGAAGGAAGAAGGAAGGAGGAGGAGACAAAGCATCTATGGCATATTTTGCTGTTACAGTTTCCAACGTGTTCACTTCTCCTGATACCTGAGCCCTCGCTAGTCCCTATCTACTTTAAGTCACTGATTAACTAAGGCAGTTTAGTAAATATAATGTCAACAGACACTTAAAATGAATTTTTCTTTGTTTTTGTTTTGCAGTATTGAGTATCAAACACAGGTGTACTTTACCACTGAGCTACATACTAACATCCTCCATCTTTTACAATTTTTATTTTTAAATATGGTCTCAGTAAGTTGCCCAGGCGCGTCCTGAACATGATTTTACTGTCTCAACCTCTTAGTCTCTGGGATTACAGGCGTGCAGCCATACACTGAGCTAACATGAGTTTCTTACTGGGCTGGACTTCCTCTGCTGTTCTTTGCAGAATCCTCAAACTACCACGTGAAGAAGCCTGCACTAGGTTGTTGGAGGATGAAAGACCCCAACAAGCAGCAACATGTCATTTCTGTTGAAGTTTTCTGAGAAAACTCCAGACATAGAAATGAATCTCCTGACATAGAAATGAAGTCATCCAGCCTCAGCATAGCTAGCCAAGAGTCAATCATTCCAAATATTCCTGCCATCACAGATAATCCAAACAGTGAGCTAAACAAAATGTGTTGTTCTAAGGCCCTAAATTTCAAGATGGTTTTCTGTGCTGAAATAAAGTAGTATATCCTACTTGCCCAATGAGTTTAATTTTCTACCATGTAAGGAAACACTAATTATACACCTGGCTGTCTGTTTCTTCTTCCATTATGTAAAATATCTTTGTTCTTCAGTTGTGAGGAACAAAATCCATGTATGTTAGCTAAAAGCAAAACTCAGTGTGTGTGCGGGTGCATGTGCTTGAGTAGGAAAGGGAGAATTTTTTTTTTAATTAATTTTATTGACAAAGAAATAGCAATGAGACAGTTTCAAAACAGGTTAGTAGGGCAGTTACAATAATTAATACTTAAGGGAGAGTTTTGATGACAGAACAGGAAACTCTTTAGACACAAGATGTGCAGCTTGACCAGACTTCATATATACTAAAATTGAAGAGCCTCAGAGAACTGAATCTACTCTCCTGACCTGCCCTCTCTCTCTTACTCTTTCTCTCTAGTCTGGAACCCTGTAAAATTTGTTTTGTTTTCCTCCTTTCCTCTGAAGATGGGTTTTCTTGAGTATTCATCAGATTGCTAATGATTCCCAAGTTTCCGAGTCTCATAAGGTTCATCTTTTGTATTACAATTTGAAAATAGAAACCATGAAGAAGATCTTATTACAAAAAAAGAAAATCTTATTATTGGCTATTGCCCATGGCCAAGTGACTAGCCCAAGCAGATCAGCAGTGGTAACATGGGATAGATGAGATGGACAAGGAGATCTTATGCATCTGTTTGTTGACTAGAGCTTTGATCATCTAGTTTGGTTTTGCCTCTGTATTCCTGCTGCAGGCCCTGCTAGGTAGAGTGACCTATCTTGCTCAGTACAGGCTATGTATTGAGTTGAGTGGCTCTACTCTGTGTTGTCTTTCTCTTTGGATCAGTGAGATAACTTTTTTGGGGACATGTTTTCATGATGACAGCAGAAGCACAAAGGGACAAGTAGAATCATGCAAGCCAATTAAATCCTAGACTTGCAATTTTCAAACTGATGCTTCCATTCAGATATCACTCTCCAAAACAAGTTACATGGCCAAGCCCAAAGACAAAGGCTAGAGAGAAGTGAGACAGTGAGACAGGGCAAACATCTGCATGGAGGTAGGGCTAAAGTGGAGGCTCATAAATGCCACCTAGTAACCTGCCCCTTTTTATAACCTACATTTGCACATCTGGACCAACACAGATGTTATTGGTGGTGAGTAATGTTCAGTGAGGAGAGATGGGCCCAGGGGATAAAGAAACAAACTTACCTATAAGAATAAATTATGGAGGCCGGGCGTGGTGGCGCATGCCTGTAATCCCAGCACTCGGGAGGCTGAGGCAGGAGGATTGTTGTGAGTTCGAGCTCAGCCTGAGCTACAAAGTGAGCTTAGGGCCAGCCTGAACTGCATAGTGAGACCCTGTCTCAAAAAGACAAAAAAAAAAAAAAAAAAAGAATAAATTATGGACACTTGGGAGGCTGAAACAGGAGGATTGTTGTGAGTTTGACACCAGCCTGGGCTCCAAAGTGAGCTCAAGCCTGGCTTGAATTGCAGAGCAAGACCCTGTCTGAAAAAGAGAAAAAAAAAAGAATGACATGGGTAGAGTGAAGATATGCCATGTTAATAACATCAATGAATGTGAAAGTTACATGCTACAAACATGAACTGAGGATAATGTTATCAACATGAATGTAAAGGGAGAATAGGAAACTAGAGGAGAAAGGAGAGGAGAGAAGATTAGAACAAAGAAACAAGAGGCATTACACACATACACCAATTCCCCAAAATGATTATAAAGTGCATATACTGCAGACTTGTACTAATTTAAAAAAGGGAATGGCTAATTTATTTATTGGATCTAACCTTGGCAAGTGATTTACCATGGAATTATATCCCTAACCCTTTTTATTTTATTTTAAGACAGGATTTCACTAAGTTGGTCAGTCTAGTCTTGAACCTGTGCTCTTCATGCTTCAGCCTCCTGAATAGCTAGAATTTCAGAAGTATGCCACCATGCCTGGCTAAAGAATGACTTCTATTGTTAGCAATTGAGCTGATAGAATACAGTAGGCATAGTATCACTCTGTATCAGTGCTGTTATTACCATTAATCCAGTATGGAACCATAGGCCACAGTGCAGAGATGGCCAGCCAGGTAATTTGGAGCAAAGTTATACTCCCTGGAATGAGAAAACTGCTGTGCTCATCAGGAAAGCAGTACAGGTACACAGTCATATATCAGGCCAGCAAGGTAGAGGTCAGCATGACAAATACTAGCCCAAGGTTAAGAATGTAAGATGACTTCAGGCTCTAGACACTCCATTTTGATCAGAATTGAGTAGGATCAGGGCCAGTGACCTAAGAGCAGAGTTGGCAAGTGGAAAAACCTGGGTTTGATTCCTGGCACTACATGCCACGCCAGACCCTCCTGTAATCCCAGTGCTGGGGAGACTGAAAACAGGAGGATCACTATGGAATCTGAGCTGTGCAGCAACACCCTGTACTACATGCATAAAAGTTAAAAAAAAAAAAGAATTTACTAGGGTCAGATGCTCAAGGCTATGAAAAGCCCTCAGGACTTGTCAGGAAAAAAGACTGCTGGCTAACATTGCCTCCTTGGTCTTGCAAAACCTGCTACCTTCAGACTCTTCATTGCTCTATTTTCTAGGTGGCACTGTTGGCAAGTCACCTGCTTCATTTTATTTGTTCATTTAATTTGTTATGTGTGGATCATGGGTCAAACCCTGTAACTATTTTTAAAACTCAAATACAAACTAAGTTCACACCTTTATGATTGCTCTTGATTACTTGAGGGGCAGAATCTGGGTTACAAAGTCAGAAGACCTAATAAGTGTAAATTGCACGCAGGAGATGAGATAATAGTAAATCATGAGCAATGATGTACTCTGACGCTCCCAGGAAAGGTTTGTAATGCAAGCCAGTTATCAGTGGAGGAAAGTATCAGGAGAAATAAGAGCTCATTCACAGCACTTAGGGGAAGAAACTGGCAGAGGCCAAATAAAAGCTTGAACTCTGTAAACTTCCTCATCTCTGAGTCAGAGTTAGCTCGTTTACTTTTCCAGCTTCATCTCTCACAACTTCTGCATATGTACTCTACCCACTGCCAATGAGGATTCTTGCTGCTTTCCAAAGACATCCTGCTCTTTCCCTGTTCTGTACCCTTGATCTTGCTATTCTATCTCGAATGCTGTGTTGCCAATTTACACCTATAAGATTATTGTCATTCTTCAGGACCCAACTCTAGTTCTACTCCTGTGAAGTGGATTGCCTAAGAAAATATGATCTGACTTTAACCCCCAAAGCATATCTCAAAGTCTGTTTTGTGTTATTATTTTTTGAGATAGGGACTCATTATACTGTTCAGGCTGGCCTTGAGCTCACTTTGTGGCCCAGGCTGGTCTTGAAGTCACACTGTGTTAGCTATGTATTTGGCATCCTATATTTTACCTAGACTTCCTAAGATGCATGTCCTCAAATTTTCTGCTTTCAAAGTACCCCAGTTGCCTTAGAAGAAGATGTAACAGGTATATTGACATTGCAACCTGTGGTAAAGATAAAACAGAAGCATAAAGTTGGGTGCAATGGCCACACCTGTAATCCTACATATATGAGAGGATGAGACACAGGACCATAAATTCGAGGCTAGCCTGGGGCAAGTTAATAAGACACCATCTCAAATATTTTTAAAAAGGTGAGAGCATTGGGGATGTATATCAGTGGAAGAGTACCTTTGGGTTCAATCTGTAATAATAAAACAAAAAATCCATGAACATTATAGGAACCTCTAAGAAGAAACTTCTAACCAGTTTTTTAGAGTCAGAAAGTAAAGGGCAGAAGTCATTCCAGGCTGGCCAGATAGCTCAGTGGATTAAAGCACCTGTTTAGGCCGACACAGACTGGGGTTCAATCCCTGGTATGCTCTGTTGGCTCTGCCCCTGGGGCATGCTGAGATGGCAAATGAGACAGGGTGGTGTGCACCTATAATACCAGTGCTTAGGAGGCTGAAAACAGGAGAATCACTATGAGTCCAATATGTGTAGTGGGATCCTATAGACCCTGTACTAAATACATAAGAAAAACAAGTTATTCCAGCTGGGGTAACATCATGTATAAAGGCTCTGGGGTTATTTACACATTGATGTAAGGATTAATCCACTAAATATTCATGTTTCTTAGTAAATTAATAACCTAAATATATAGGTTATATAAATACCTTTCTATTTATTACATCTTCTGACAACGTTCAATTAGACATTACTGACCTGAATTTATAAGTGAGAAAGCCACAGCTCTGGGTTTAAATGATTAGTCTGGAATAAATCAAATTCACAGTGACAGAATAAAGGTTTCCTGATGCCAAAACCATGCACTTTCCTCTATTTTCTTTCTACCTCTCAAATCTGGTTTCCTCTAATAGGAAAAAACTAGGCATAAGGTCAAATAAAGGATCCAAGAGAAAAGTTAGGAAAAGAAAGAAAAGCTAGTAGCTGGAAGAAAAATGATCTGACATTCACAATTTATGCTCAGGGGCTAATTCAGTTTAATAAAGTAGCCAAAGTCCAGTGTTAGGGAGGGAGACCAAAGTGGTGTAATCTTCTGAATTCCTCTTCTCCACTTTCACTGGTTCACATTGCCATTCACAGAGGTAATAAAAAAGGGAAAAAGGAAGCAGGATGACCTCTACCCTACTTAAAGAGCTAGCATCGACCACACTGTTATGGTAGCCAACAAGAATGTCATAATACGGAAAGTAAGCATAAAAAGTTAGCTTGAAGGCATTGCACAAATCACTTGCTTGAAATTATAACCTCAGTACCAGTGACATCCCTGTGCTATGTCTTAATAACGGTAGCAGGGACAACAAAACCATAAAATAGTGACTTAGTTGCTTTTTCTCATTGCTCACACAAAATACCCAACATCCAAAGTTAAAGGAAGAAAGGTTTATTGGACTAACAGCTTATAGAGGTTTCAGTCCATAGTCTGCTGGGTCCAAGGCAGGATGGCATGGCAGAGAGGCATCACAGAAGAGAAACAAGTTCATGGTACAGCAGGATAGGCAGAAGGGTGCAAGCAGCAAGCAAGAGACAAGTGGCAAGCAACACACTAGCCCTTTTCCTGTCCTTTACGTCTTATCCAGACTATTCACCCTAAGGACAGATAGCACTCACATGCAGGGTGGAGCTGTTTTAATCCACCATGATTCAATCCCAGCATCATATCTTGATGCCAACAGCACATGTACTAGATTCAGCCATCTCTGAGAAGCTCCACCTATGATCAAATGAAGCTATAGGGGGCCATCTGAAAACAAGCTATTTCCAGAGTTTGATCCCCAATATCAAACAAAAAGAGAGAGAGAATAATTTATATACAAGCCATACCAAACAGTATCGCATTCTAATGCAAAACAGAATTTCACTTCATTTACATTTTTAGAACATAAACATATTATATAAAACACTTGAGAACAATAACAGGGAATTTAAAATGTCTAAAAAACCTTAAAGTTTCCAACTTTCCTACATCCAGTAAGACATGAAAATTGTAATTATTAAGTAAAAATAATATAGCCTTAAGTATTAGGTGTAAGTTGTTCTCCTAATAGCCTCAAATGATAGAATATTTGGGTTGGAAGAAATCTTGAAGATAGCTCCTCACATTTGGTGACTTTTCAAAGCAATATATCTAGGGTATTTTCATATAGAAATATGTATTTTTTATGTAT
>PVKA01024913.1:0-33635 GCA_004027165.1 Ctenomys sociabilis
ATTAATATAGTGTATTACATTTATAGATTTTCGAATATTGAACCATCCTTGCATCCCTTGGATGAATCCTACCTGGTCATGGTGTATGATGTTCTTGATGATTTGCTGTATTCTATTTGATAAGATCTTATTGAGTATTTTTGCATCTATGTTCATGAGGGAGATTGGCCTGTAGTGCTCCTTTTTGGTTGTGTCTTTCCCTGGTTTTGGAATCAGTATAATACTTGCCTCCAGAAATGATTTTAGGAGGACTGCTTCCTTTTCAATTTCATTGAAAAGTTTGAGGAGTGTAGGGATTATATATTCTATAAATTTCTTGTAGAATTCAGCTGTGAATCCATCAGGACCTGGACTTTTCTTTGTCAGTAGTCTTTTTATTTTGTTTCATATTTCGTTGGCTGTTATTGGTTTATTGAGTGTTGTGATATCTTCTTGGTTCAGTTTTGGTAACTTGTACCTTTTGAGGAATCTGTCCATTTCTTCTGTGTCTTTTATTCTGTGAGTGTAAAGATTCTTGAAGTAACTATTGATAATTTTTTTTGCTGGGTCTGTGTGATTTCACCCTTTTCATTCCTTATTGCATGAACTTGAATTTTTTCTTTCCTCTTTTTGATGAGGTGGGCTAGAGGCTTATCAACTTTATTTAGTTTTCAAAGAACCAACTTTTTGATTTGTGGATTCTTTGAATTATTTTTTTCATCTCCATTGAGTTAATTTCTGCTCTAATCTTTATGATTTCTTCCCGTCTTTGTGCTCTGGGTTTCGTTTGCTCTTCTTTTTCTAGTTGTCAGAGGTGTAACATTAAGGTGTTTGTTTGTTCCCATTCTGTTTTCCTAATGTGTGAGTTCGTAGCTATGATTTTCTTGCTAAGAACTGCTTTCATCAAATCCCATAAATTCCAGTAAGTTGTGCTTGAATTTTCATTGAATTGTGAATATTGTTGAATTTCTTGTTTAATTTCTTCTGTGACCCATTGATTGCAGAGTAGGGTGTTCTTAAATTTCCATGAATTTCGCAGGTTTTTCTGGTTTCTTTTGTCATTTAGTTCCAGTTTCATTGCACTGTGGTCAGATAATATGCATGGGAGAATTTCTGTTTTGTTGCATATACTTACACATGACCTCTGGACCAGTATGTGGTCTATTTTGGGAAATGACCCGTGTGCAGCTGAAAAAAATGTGTATTCAGCTGTGGTTGGGTGGAACACTCTGTATATGTCCACCAGGTCCAGTTGTTCCAAGCTCTGGTTCAGTTATGCTACTTCCTTGCTAATCTTTGTCTGATTGATCTGTCTTTTTGAGATAAGGGGGTGTTAAGGTCTCCTGTTAAGACTGTGTTCTTAGATACTAGGTTTTTCATGTCCATTAAAATTTGTCTTACATAGTTGGTTGCTCATGTGTTTGGTGCATAGATATTTATGAGTGTTACCTCTTAATCTTGAATTTTTCCCCTGACCTGTATATAGTGGCCTTCTTTGTGTTGTTTGATACTTCTTGGTTTGAAGTTGAGACTGTCTGAGAACAGAATTGCTACTCCGGCTTTTTTTTGAGGTGCTGGGGCATGTAGTATTGTTTTCTATCTTTTGACTTTGAGCCTATGAATGTCCTTTTGAGTTAAGTGTGTTTCTTGTATATAGCATATTGTTGGATTTTGTTTCCTAATCCACTGTGCCAGTCTATTTCTCTCAATTGGAGAATTGAATCCGTTTACATTGATAGTTATGATTGAAATGTGGTGACTTATGTTTGTCATGATATTTATCTGCTGTTGTTTACTCCTTTGTATCCTGTATTTAATTGTCTGCCCTGTTTAGTGGGTTCCTTCTGTTCTCATTCATGGAGTGCTGGTCATTGTGGTCTCTCTCTAGAACATCTTTCAGCAGCCTGTGGAGGGATGGCTTTGTCATCATTAAATTCTTTATTTGTTTTTTGTCGTGGAAGTATTTCACTTCTCCATCAAACTTGAAAGGAAGTTTTGCAGGGTATAATAGTCTGAGCTGGAATTTGTTTTCATACAGGACTTGAAGAACTCTGTTCCATGCTCTCCTTGCCTTCATGGTTTGTGTAGAGAAGTCGGCTGTAATTCTGATGGGTTTTCTTTTGAATGTGATCTGCTTCTTCTCTCTAGAAGAATATTTCAGTATATTATTCTTGTGTTGTATTCCTGCAATCTTGACTATTATATGTCTCATTGTGTTTTTACTTGGGCTGAAGTTATTTGGTGTTCTGTATGTTTTGTTTACTGAATGTTGGATTGTTTCCTCATATTTGGGAATTTTTCTGTGATTACTTCTCCCCAAATTCTTTTTATGTCATTTGTATTGACTCCTTCATTCTCGTTGATACCAATTAATCTCACATTGTTCATCCTGGTGTCATCTTGCAGGTGATGGATTATTTTTTCCTGCATTCTCATTGTTTTTAAGAGATCCTTTCTCACCTTCTCACTAGCTGCATCAGCATCTTCAGGATCTGAATCTGTCTTCGCTTTCACTCAAATGGTTTTGTAGACTCATGATTGATAATTTTAGTTCTTGTATTTCTCTTTGACTCTGTTTCATGCGTTCTCTTTCTGTTCTGTATTGCTCATTCATGGAATCCGTCATATTTCTGATCTCCTCTATTTTTTTTAATCCATGTCTTCTTTAGAAGTAGGGATTAATTTTTTTTCTACAGTTTCTTCCTAGTTGGGTTTCCTCTGTATATTTCCAGACTTGTTTCTGTATTTCAGATGATATGATTTCAGAGAATTCTTTTTTGATTTCAGAAATTATTTCTGCTTTGAGTTCCTCATGACCTTTCTGCTGTTGTTTCCTTGCTTCAGATGCTGTTAATTCATATGTTTCAGCTGGAATAGTGCTCTCTGCACTTGTTCTGGGTGAGCATTGGTTTTCCTCCAGATGTTCCTGGATTTGCTTCTTTATTTCAGATGCTATGTATTCAGATATTTCTTTTTTTATTTCAGGAATTAATTCTCTTCTGAATTCCTCTATACCTTTCTGCTGTTGTTCCTTTGCTTCCGTATCTATTCATTTACTTCAGCTGAGCTAGTGTCCTCTGCAGTTATTGGTGGACTCGAGGCCTGAGATTGCATTTTTCTCCTTGTCTTTGTCATGTTGTATAGCACTGACCTCTGACCTTTGGTACAGAGCTTTGGTGCAGCTATAAGCTTAGCATGTAATGAGATTTGGGTGCCAGTCTATTAAATTTGAGATTATCCAGTTATGCCTGGCCTGGATCTAGCTGTTGTGTTCAGTTCCTTTTTGCTCCAGCTCCTGTGGTTCCTCTCTGTTGGTTCCCTCGTCAGGCGAGCACGAACCGGCTCGGGATGCACAGTGAGTAGTGAAAATTCCCACTATCTTGGCTGGCTTTGGGGCAAGGATGCAGAAAGTTGCCGGATTTGGCCCTCGTGTCTCAGGGAGGTCGCTCTCTAGGTTTGCAGGCCTGGGCTTTGGTGGGTCTGCTGGGCTCCCAAAAGGATAATGGATGTTCTTATTCATTGGGTAGGCTGTTCTGGGTCAGCCAAGCTCTGCTGGGTCCAGAGATGTGGTCTGGAACCAGAGAAGGCTGGGAAAGGTGCCTCCAGTGCGGCAGGCCTGGAGCCCTCACTCACAGACCGAACTGCACTGGGTCTGGGGCTGCAGGGTGGGATCTGGAATCAGCGGGAAATGTGTTTCCAGTGTGGTAGGCCTGGAGCTCTGACTCACAGGATGAGCTGCACTGGTCTGGGGCCACGAGGTGGGACCTAGGACCCTGTAGATCGCTTGTCAGTGTCAGCCATGTGGATGAGTCATGGTCATTGCTTGACCAGTTTGCTCTCTGTGAAAGCCTGAGGGAAGGCTCCTTAGTGAGTGGGCAGTGATTGTCAATAGCCATGCAGAACTTCGTGGTATGCAGTCTTGATCTTGCCAAGTGAGTGCTTGGCAGGATCGTAGTGCCTCACTGGGAGAAATTGAGAGGAATCATTAGTTCACTTTTTCCTAAATGTGCATCGCTGCCAATTTTTAGCAAGTGCATGGCAAAATGGGAAAGCAAATAATTTAATACATATCAGATATAATATTTTATGGTAGCATGAGGTGTACTCTATCTTATACCATCCATGAACATGGGCCCTCCTGAGTGTTCCCTTGTCTTGTTTTCATTAGTCAGTTTGGTCTGTCCTCAGAGTCTGGCTGTGGCTTCTAGGCTCTGACTTTCATCACTCAGAGACCTGGTCAACCCCATATCTTTCTGACGCTTTGGAAGCTAGGTTAGACTCTTCACGCAGGAGCCAACTACAGACCTCTTATGGGATAGAGCAGCTCTCTGTCCTATATTGACCATGTGAGCCTGGGACACTGTATTTTTTTGGAGAACAATAGCAGCATTAACCACCTGCATTTTCTTTTTTCCTACTTCTGTTTGTTTGCAGGATTTGCTTACATCCAAGGTGGAAGGTCTGTGGGTAAATTGGCAAAGGGCTCTTCTTTGGCTACTGCCCAGGGCTAACATGTCTGCTTTGGAGTTCAGGGGATCTGTGCTTACTCTCACCCTTTGTTTTGAGCTGAACAATACCCTTCAATTCCATCAAGTCCTATCCCCAAAACCTCTAAGTTTTATTTTAATTGGAAAATGGTTCTTTGCAGATGGTATTCAGTTAAAGGCTTTGAGATGGGATTGTCCTGGGCTGTTCTGGTGGGTTCTCCAGATGCTCACTCAGATCTTTATGAAGAGGGTCGCAAAGGGGATTTGTGGCACCCAGAGGAGAAGGTTGCATGTGGGGATAGGTATGAAGATGCTGGCATTACAGACTGGAGTGATGGAGCTAAATGCAAGGACTTCCAGCTGTGATTAGAAGCTGGAAGAAGGGAAGGACAGGTCCTCCCTCAGAGCCTTTGGAGGGAGCACGGATCCCGATCCTTGATTTCAATCTGGTGATAATAATTTTAGACTCATTCATCAAAGTCATCATTGATAACCACAGGCTTCTGCACTGCAGATGCTAAGGCCAGTGTTGAGAGTCAAGACCAAAGTCAAGGGTCTGAAATGTTATGGTTGGAATCCAAAATGTGTCCCGAAACCTGACTGTATTGAGGGCTTGGTTGGCAGCTGATGGAGCTTGAGGAACCAAACAGTTCATGGTGGTGATGAGCATATCAGTGGATCCAAGCATTGGTGAGTTCACTGGGAATGTGCTGTGAGGAGGTCGGCCTGGCTGGAGGAAGCAGGGCTTGGGATGTGACTCGCGAAGGCACATCTCTCCTCTGGCTCTTTCTGGGTCTCTGCTTCCCATTTTCCATACAGTGAGCAGCTTCTCTCTGCCATGGACCCAGGTAACTGTGTACTGAGTCCCTGGAACCCATCAGCCAAAACAGCCTTTTTCTCACTTTTGTGAACTACGTATTTGACACCAGCAACTTCTCCTCCTTTTTTGGAGCTGATGTCAGGATCCACCATGGCTCTTTGTTTTCTTGAGCACAGAGAACCCAGAGCATTCTGACTACCAGGAGGCTGGTACCCTTGACTAATCTACAAAGCCAGAGCACACATTAAGGAAAGGGGATATGGGAAGGGCTGTGCCACGAACATTGTGGGGGACCATCATAGAAGGAGGAACACTGCCTTTACTGTGCAATCACTTCTATGTTCAGCCACACCCTGCCAACCCACAGTCTGTGCCAGAGAGTGCAGCCTGACTAGGAGCAAGAGGAGAAATTAGCTGGCCACTGAGATGCTGACCCAGATATACTTGTCCTGGGAAACTTCTTTCTGTCTTGTCTTTGAGGGTCTTTGGGTCATGAGTCACTCTGACAGCTGCATATTTGAGTCCTCCCCTATGGCTAGCAGCTATGATCAGTAAGTACCTAGAGTTATGCAGAGCCTGCATACAAACCTGGGGAAAGCGGACCACCTCTGTTGAATGCAGAAATGTCTGCACAGGAGAAGGGATGTGGCTTGATTGTGCAGAAGGAGCCTGTCCTGATTCCAAAGCAAACCTGGTCTCTTGATAGCCATATCTCCCACCTGGGACAGAGGCCAGAGCCAAATGGGGATCACCAGTTTGATGAACAAGTAGCCTTGTTTGTAATGTCTCTTTTTCCTCTGAGCTGACTGTCACCCCACAATCAGCTCTTGCAGTTCTTTCCCAGACAGCTTCTCTATGGAAGGGACAATGAGAAGACCCACCCTCCAAGCTCCTTACACTGGATTTCTAGGGGCTGCACTCAAGCTGGTGTCCTTCTGTTATACTGTAGGGACAATGTCAAGTTCTGTACATACAAGTATCTGCCTCTTCTGTCTTTCTGCAATGGAAAGGACAGGTGGAGAGCCTGCAGATGGAGGTCAGCAGCAGAAGGCTTGCCTAGCAGGCATGAGAACCTGGGTTCCTCCTCAGCACCACAGTGGAGTAAAAGACAGACCAGCACGAGAAGGGAGAAAGGCTGCACAGGTGCAGTAAGAGCTGAGGACAATTTCAGAAGTGGAAGTGCAATGAGACTGGAGAAATTTGTGTGACTGTGGCTGAACAAGTGAATTCTCTGCAGAATCAAAAAAATCACACATTGGTGCTGCACTGTTGTAGAAGCCACTCGACAGCGGCACTCACCATATTTTTGCTCACACTTCCTAAAAGGCACTCACAAAAGAGGACTTCAAGAAATGCTTTAGAGAGTAGCAAGAATGGTGGAGTAAGGGTGTTCAAAGAGAGGAGTGTTTTGAGGGGGATTCATGGCAATGTGCCTTTTACTGTAACGTACTTTCGTATTTAAATGTTCTCTGATGTTTTGATCATGCCACACACATTTCATGCCTTACATCTGATCAAGAAAAAAAGGATGAATATAGTTACTCATCTATCCAATTGACCAAATGTTGTATAAATAAGTAAATCCCGAATACCTAACGCTGTATGCATCAGTTTCCTTGCCTGTCACTTTAGTCTATCCCTGGAATTTTCTTCCCACATGGCTCAGCCGCAGACCTGCTCAGTCCACGCGAGAGCACTGGGTCACAGCCACAGAATCAGCAGCCTGGGCTTTCAGCCTCGTTTCTGGTATCTGGAATAACTTCCGGTAGGAATGCAGGGAGTGCTGTCTCCAGCTATGGCAGGGCTGAAACTCAAGGTGCCCTCCTCAGGGGCTATGGGCATCTTCCCTCCACAGGCACTGACTCTCAAGGAACACTGTCACTAAGCTGCTCTTTGTAGAGCAACTTTTGTGTGGCATTCTATAGGAAGCCTATGTTTTATACCCTGCTCAAGAAAGCATGCACTGACATGACACACAGACTGTACTGTCTCTCACACAAGACTGGCACGTATTCCAAGTCAACATTTTCCTCCATAGCACCCCTCTGGTGGCAGGAATCATGATCCCCAGAGCCTAGGGCAGCAGCAGAGGTCCAGGGACAGGTTGAGTTGTGGTGGCCACATCTAGTTTTGTGGACATGTCAAAGTGGCATCGTGCTCCTGACCCTGTTCTGCCAATAAGACAAGACTGTCCTTCAAGCCAGACAGCTTTGCATAACAGTGGTGGAAGCAGGGTATTGAAAGGAGGGCACAGAGGTCCTGTGGCCCTGTGGCCTCTGCAGTGTATGACCATGGCAGGGGTCACTTAGCCCACAAGGATTTTATCCTTCACTGTTTAGAGACCAAGAATCTGAGCTAAAGGTGTCAGTGGGCCACATTTCCTCTGAAGTCCCGGGAGAGAAGCCTTTCTTAGCTACCTGATGGCCTCTTGCAGCGTGGCTGAGTCACTTCAGTTTTTGTGTCTGTGATCACACTGCTTTCCCTTCTGTAACTGTCCCCAAAGCCCCCTACCTGCTTCTTTTTTAAGCACAGATATTCAGGAAAAGGCATAGGACCCAGGCAGATAACCCAGGCTAAACTTCCCTTAGAGGTCCTTAATTTAATTACATGTTTTGCCACATAAGATCATTTTCACAAGTTCTGGGGATTAAGACACAAATATAGCTTTTGGAGGGCCACAGTTCTGTCCCATTCAGAAAGGATGGGGATGAGGGACACTGCTGATTTAGCACAGTCAGGGTCTTGCTACGCAGCTAGGACTTGTAGTGATCCTCCTGTCTCAGTCTCCCTGGTGCTGGGATTACAGGCATGTGCCACCACACCCAGTTGGGGTGTCTGACATGGTACACTCTGGGTTCTGGGGCCAGCATTGCATGTGGTACCAGTGATCAAACCCAGGTTTTTGTGCTTGCGGGGCAGGGGCTTAGATCCCCAAGCTATCTCCCCAGGCCCAACTTCTAACTTTTGCGTGGCATCTTTTAACTTCAAATATAAATCAACTTTATAAGAAGCATTACATTAGATTTGGTAAAAACAATAGTCAGTTGGACTGTCTCAATTACTTTTCTCATTGCTGAGGCAAAATACCCTGCATCCAAAGCTGAAGAAGAAAAAGAATATCTATTGCACAGTTTGTGGAGGTTTCAGTCCACAATCAGCTGGGTCCAAGGCAGGGTGGCATGACCAAGGGCGACTGTTCATGGTGGTAGAAAACAGCAAAAAGCAACAGAGCTAAATGGGGACATAGCCTCTTCCTGTCCCTTATATTGTGTCAGTATACTGGGATTAGGGCAGCGCCAATCCAATCTGTGAACTAATTCAGCAGTCACCCACCCTTTACCCAGCACCTTTAATCATAGTGTTGTCCTACGAATCAATCACACACTCTAGACTCAGCCACCTCTGAAAAAGTCCTACTAATGCATGAGACTTTGGGGGGCGGAAATATATACATATATATATATATGTATATATATGTATAAACACAAACCACAACACAGAGCAAAATAATACAAAACAATCTCAGGGCTTGATTGAAGATTCTGACACCCTTGGATATCTTTAAAAATCACTCTTTATCAGTTTGCATTTATGAATTATAAAATTCATTAATTTCACTTGTATTCATTGAAAGTCTTTATAACCATCCAATCAGTCAGATGTCTAAGTAATTCTATTTTTGCTTCTGGCTCGTTAAAAAATGGGTGTCAGAGTTTTAGCTTTGCTCTCCATTGTAACAGCTTGAACATTTTTTTTTTTAAATTATCCAGTAGAGACTACAGCTTGTCAAATGCCAGGACTGAGCTCCTGTTTGCTTTTGTGTGAAGCTTACCTCTCCAGTCACCCAGCTTCTTCTTTGAAAAGAACATTTGGGCAGAGATCTATGACTAGGCTAGTCAGATGGCTTGTATTTAAAAGTATTTTTGTTGAGGAAACATTCTGTGTCTCTGTTTTTGCTTTAGATTTCAAGGTTTTTAAAGCAAGAAGAACATGTTCAATTGGGAATTATTTATTTATTTTCCCTTTTTGGCAGTACTGGCTATTGAACCCAGCGTGGCTTCATGCTGAGCTACATCACCAGACCTTTTTGGATAGGATTTTGTTAAAGTTGTTAAGTTGTCCAAGTTGGGCTTGAATTTGGAATCTTAAAAAATACTTACTGAGTTACATTCATTTAAGATTTTTTTAAAAAAGCATTATTGAATCAAAAGATTCTCAGACTATTCTAGAGTAATGGTTCATGAGGGCATTATCTTCTCTTTAGACTGGGGGAAAGATTTTTGTCCTTAAGCACTATGGTAGGAATTTCCCTTGATAGTCATGGAATTGAGAAAGGAATTTAGGTCTCCTTAATCCTAAGCCACATACATAGCCAAGGGCATCTGCTGTACCACTTCAATCTTGAGAAGATACTGGGGGGTTGGAAATGCCCCAGAGACCTTACTGTTAGCTGTTTGCAAGGGTAAACAGAAAACAGAGAAATCCTGAACATGCACTATAGGAAAACAAATGCTACCAATTTTCTATTCTTTTTAGCATTGCCAGACTGTTTCCTCTCTGGGCCTATGTTACTTGATAACATCTGTCCAGCCCCTGCCACATTTCTCTTTGAGATCTTTTTCCTCTTCCACCTTTACCTTGGGTGAGCACCCAAGAAAGACCCAGGAGTCTTTACTCTGAATGTCCATTAGGGCCTGGGGAAAGGCCCAAGTGTTCATGGAGTCTTCCCCCACCTCAACCACAGGTCGATCTGGGGTAAATTATTAGCTCCATGCTGACTTGTAAGTGGAAATCTATATCTTTCCTAGTTCTGCTCTGTGCAACCTTTGTCGTCTTACCTTGTGAATATTGATTGCATTTAAGCAGGCTTTCGCCCAAGGCCTGGTCAAGGCACCAATTAGACTTCGATTCTCCTGCGATTGGCATGGGACTACATATGATTATGTACATGGACCCATTCCAGCCTGCTGCCCTTTCTGCAAAGGAAAGATACTTTACAGGGAATAATTTATTGGAAACCCCTTGATAACACACATAATAAAAGAGCTGTCTGAACTCACCAAGATGCAACTGATATTCATCAGAGCATCTTAATAACTTGTCATTTCCAGACTCCAGGTTCTGTCTTCTCTCATGAGACCATTTTTGCTTAATGAAAGAACTCTGTCTTGGAGGGAGCTGGAGGCAAGGGAGACTATTCAGGTAATGTTTTGAATTCCCAACAAGAAAGGTGGGCCCTTGTGATTTAGTTGGATTTTGCAAATGGTTGAATAGATATTTGATGGATACAGGAGGTTTCACTTAGGTGGCCTATTGGAAACCTGAACAAGAAAATTTTTAAAAATTGAGGAAATTGACAAAAGAAAGAAGGAAAAAAGATATATCTAGGTATATGCAGGAAAATTTGGATAATTGTACTGCTGATTTTTGCTGGTCTTTTGAAAGGAACAGTTAATGCTTACTTTTTTTTTTCTTTTCAATTTCTTATAACTTTTTTATTGTTTTGTTTTGTTTTTTAAAAACTAATTTTGCATCTGTGTATCTGGTAACCTAAACAACTAATTTGAAGATAACATTATGCAATATAGCAATCATTGTTGAATTCCTATTACTTTGTTTAGTGAATTTTTTTTTCTGCATTTAGGACAGGGTCAACAGGGTCTACAGGGTCTCACTATATAGATCAGACCTGTAGTGATGTGATGCTCCTGTGTTAAGCCTCCCAAGTGCCGGGATTGCAGGCAAGTGCCTCCATGCCCAGTGTCAATCGCTGTCTCAGCTTACTCTATGGGCAGGGCCAGCACAGCATGCCAGGATCGAGTTCTGGCCGCTGCGCTCTGCCTAAGCAGGCGCTTTAGTCTGCTGAGCTATCAGGCCAGCTCTGTCTAGTGAAGTTTTGTATTGTTTCTGATGCTGTTTTCTAGAATTGCTATTTTGTATTCTTTTTAGAAAAGAAAATTAAAAAAAAAAATATTTTTAAAGCAGCCAAATGCATTTTATTTTTACTTTTTATGTATGTATTTGGTACAAGGTCTACAAGGGTCTCATTACATAGACTGGGCTTGCAGTGATTCTCTTGTTTTCAGCCTCCCAAGCGCTGGGATTACACGTGCATGCCACTATGCCCAGTCTCAAATCACCATCTCAGCATGCCCTGGCGGCAGGGCCAGCACGGCATGTCTGGGATCGAATGCTGGTCCCTGTGCTCTGCTTAAGCAGGTGCTTTAGTCCACTGAGCTATCTGGCAGGTCCAGCCAAATGCATTTTAAAAATAATCCTCCTGCTAGCTTTTAAATCCTGATGAAAGATTAAGGAAATATAGAGGATAATCTAAAAAATTTACTACCACTTGTAACAAATAAATACAAGTCTTACTGTGTGGTTTTAGATTTTTTTTGAAGTTAAATTTAAAGTTCCACTGAGGCAGGAGATTAGGTTGTAGCAAACCAGATGGCCAATTGCGCATGACCCAGAGAGCTACACATGCGCAAAACACCTGAGGAGTCCTGCCCTTGGAACCAATCAGAGAATGTTACCTTCAAATCTTCTGGCACAAGATAATACAAGTTTTCAGTAGGGTATTTTAGATCTGACATCAGATTGGGCATATGAAAGATGACAGCCTTTAGCCTCGTGGCCTCTGTGAGCCTTTTCACTCCACAGAGCTTTATCTTTTCCTACTTTAACTGGCTTGCATTCATTCTGCAGCTCTTCTTTTCAGAACGTACTTCTTTTCCTCCTTCTAATAAATGTGAAATTTTATTACTTTGTTCCATACAATAAGAGTATGGAAGGGCCTTTTGGGAAGAGTACAGGACCCAGGTACCTCAATATCAGCATTGGTATTCCTACCTAGCATCACCAATCTCTTTTTTTGGTTGCAAATGTCATCATAGTTTGGAATGTTCTCCCACTTTGTGCTCAAACAGACCCTATGCTCTGTACCTGTGGGTTCTGTATCTGCAGATTCAATCAATCATAGATCAAAAGCATTCGAAAGAATTGTCTGTACTGAACACATGCAGACTTTTTTGGTCATTATTCCTTAAATGATACACTACAACAACTATTTATATTACATTTACCTTGTATAGGGTATTATAAGTAATCTAGAACTAATGATTTAAGGTACAGTATATGGGACACATTAGTCACTTTCACATTGTTGGAAGTCATTATGTGTACACCTACAAATGAAAGGAGATTTATTTTGATTCAGTCTTATAGTTTATGGTTGATTGGTTCCAGGGCAGATTGTCCTGGCAGAGAGGCACAGTGGAAGCAAAATAGAGAATGAAGGGAGGAATCAGGGAGGAAGATGCAACCTTCTAGGTCATACCCCTTGTGACTTGTGCCCTCTTTTAAATGTATTTGGTACAGGGTCTCATTACACAGTTCAGCCTTGTAGTGATCCTCTTGTAAGGATCACTACAGCCTTCCAGCGCTGGGCATGCCCCACCATCTCTACTCTCAGTGGCTGTCTCAGTGCACCTAGCATCAAACCTGGCCCCTACATTTGCCTAAGCAGGCGCTTAGTCGGCTGAGCTATCTCGCAGTCTGCTACCTATCTCCCTCTGCTGACAAGACCCCACCATCTAACAGCAAATCAGCTAAAGCGACCCTATAATCCAATCTTTTCTGAAAGCTCCACTTATGCCTGCATAAAACTCCTGGGCTGGGGGTGGGGCATCTGGATATAAACCCTAACACAGGAAGATGTTATGGAGAGATACAATGCCACTTTATATAAGAGATCATCACCTTTTGATCTTGGTGTCTGCAGAGACCATGGTGGTTAATGAGGGTTGATTGTCTGTAAATTGCTTTGTACATTAAAAATATCCATACATCTTATTGTAATATGCATGCTGGGTAAATCTTTCTACAACTCTTTCACCCATGTTGTGTTTTTTGGTAGCTCTCCATACTGACATATGTCAATCTGGTTAATTTGTTTTAACACTTGTAGTGACACAGTGCGTGGATATGCCAAAATTTATTTAAGGATTCATTTTTGATAGACATTTAAGTTCTGCCTGATTTATTACTATTATTAACAAAGCTGCTAAAAATCCCCATGAATACAACCATGAGAAAATTTATTTAACATTTCCAGAAAAAATTACCGGGCATAGGTTTTACCAAACATTGCCCAATTCCTCCTGTTGGGGACTATGCACTATTGCAGCTCTCCCAGCAGGTCCTAAAGTTTCCACTTGACTTTTCATCACATTCTCAGCATTGGATACTGTGCTTTTTTTCTTATTGTTTTAATTTGTACTTCTCTGATGTTCTGAGAGGATAAAAATGAGGATTGATGACCACAGAAATTGTCTTTTTAGGGCTTTCTGTCCTTCATGAATTATAGATTACTAGACTTTGGCTGTATTAATATTTGCTGTGGTGTTTTAGATCTAAATGTCACTCAGAAGTCGCATGTGTTTGGAAGATGGAGTGAAACACTCTTCAGCAGATTTGTCTATTGATAAGTTTGTAGCTGAGTGTGCTGCTAGGAGATGAGGCTCGGTTGGAGGTGGTCACTGGGGCTGTTGAGCTTGAAGGGTGTATTCTCTACCCTGACTCATTTTTTGCTGCTTCTTGGCTGTCGTTTTTTTTTTTTTTTACTATTTCATACCCATTTTATTTTTATTTTTTATTTTATTGAACTACAAATGTCAATCAGACAGTTTCAAGACACCTTAACAAGACAGATTCGATAAATTAGTACATTGTAAACTGTTTTCATAATGTTTTGGTATCATACAAGGTGCATACATGATATTATATTTACAGATATTATTTTAGCAGATGTCTCTTATCAGTAAATTAAGAGTGTAGCTGCTTACTAATCTTATTTTTTATACCTGAATTATATCAAAAATTCAATAATTATTTTCCTAGTGGATGACCGTAGTACTAGAAGCCGACATAATATCCTGTCCAACCACCATTAGTGCAGATCTTGCCTCTCATAGGATTATGTAGAAGCACAGCATTATCTATCCCAACTGTACTGTCTATACACACACATGGTGATTTTTTCTTTCTACACCCCTTCCTTTGTCTACACCTGTCAAAGGTGGGCACTCCATTTTCATTCAACTAACTTAGGTGCTTGAACTCAACACCACAATCCATGCTACCACACCCAGTCTCAATTGCTGACTGAGCATGCAGGGTGTGGAACCCTGTACCTGCACATGCTTAAGCAGGTGCTTTAATCTGCTGAGCTATCTGGTCAGCCCTGGATTTTTTTTTTTTTTTTTTTTAACAACAACAGCACAGATTCAGGCTGGAAGAGGCTTTCCTGGGGCAACTTTTCATAGTTGCCTCTGTTGGGACCACAGAGAAAATGTCAGGACTAAATTTTTGTATTTGTATTGCAATTCAAAGTTTTAGCATGTAATAGGCAGTTTAAGAATTCTAATCTCAGCTGGGTGCAGTTTTCTAACCTTGGCACTGTGAGGAGCTGAAGGAGGAGGTTATGTCAGAAGCCAGCTTGGGTTATTTAGTGAGTTCAAGAATTGTCTGGACTACATAGTGAGACCCTGTCTCAAACAAAACAAAACAAAAAACAAAAGTAGAGAAAGAAAAGAAAATCTCTGTTCTTTCAGTTTCAAACAGGGCAGCATAGGAGATTGTGTTTCTTTAAAGGCTATGGTTTGGGTCAGTAGTAAGGTTTCTAATTCTGTTTTAAGAATAGAAAAGACACTTTCTAGTTCCTGGCTCCTGTTATGGGATTCATCACCAACTCCTGTGCTAAACATGGAGCATGAGTTTTTATTCCATCCTCCATAGAGGCTTTGAAACCTTTACCCACAATGCATCTATGACCACCATTTCAATTTGTATTCATTACAGTGTTCCTGCTACTTAGGGCTTCTCATTCTTGCTGATGAGCATGGATATCTTTTGTTGTTTGTTTTTCTTTTGTCTTTTTGAGACAGGGTCTCACGATGCAGTTCAGCATGGCCTGGAGCTTCCTTTGTAGCCCAGGCTGGTCTCAGACTCACAGTGAGATCCTCCCACCTCAGCCTCCTGAGTGCCGACCATCATGCCCAGCCTGTATATCACTTTGAATTTTATTTTTTATGTTTTATTGGAGGAATGGGGAATTGAACTTAGGCCCTTGCGCTTGCCAGGCAAGCACCTATTCTACTGAGCCATCTTCCCGACCATCACTTTGAATTTTATAGAAAGTGTACACTCCATATTATGTTCTATTTCTGTTTTACTGAGAAAGCGATGGGAGATATTCATGTATAAGTTTAGTCTTCCATCTTGACCTGCAGTCTTTTCCATTTCCTTTTGAACACCTTTAAGTTCACACATTACACATGTAAGTTACACATGGGTTGGGCCTCAAGGATTCATTTGTAAATGATTTTGAAATCAGTGTTGATTCTCCAACTGAAAACAGGTGGTGTAGTGACTCCATGATGGTGTGAGCTCATTACTTGGAACAAGTGTGCTGCAAAGTGTGAGTTCCACGGAAAGAAATCCTGGTAGCTCCAGGGTGTGTTCTCTGCTGTTCAGTACCTAGCTTTCAGTCCTATAGGGTCAGAGATAAAATTGTTTTGGATCCCAATCATAGTCCCTATCTTTGAGAAAGAGAGAGCAGAGCCTGATATGGAGACTCACAATTTTAAATTTACTGTGAGAACTCTCAATGTTGAGGAGTGAAACACTTATGAGGCCTCCAGCGTCACATTCTCTCCCTCAAAGGAAGCACCCTGGGAATTCATGTAATAATCAGGCAGTTTCCAACTGAGCTGACTCTAAGCAAAAGGGTTTTTAATTATGTAATCTTGAAAGTTTAATGGCTTCAAAGCCTTACAGCTTGCCAAGTCCGTGTGTGTAACAGGAGGCTCTTTGGCCAGTGAGCAATCATATTCACAGCCCACTGGACAAAATATCTTGTCCTCTGCAGAGAGCTTGGTGATTACTGACAGCATCTATTCCCACAAGTCTGAGGTCAAGGCTTGGCACTTTGCAGGTACCTGGACAACATTTTTCTTTAGACACCCCAGGCATGTCTGTTAGCAACTGGGTGGTGTTCTCCCCGAGAGAGCTGCTGCTGCTATCTGTAATCTTTAGACCTGGTTTGTCCAAAGCCTGCTGAATATGAAGGATCCCTGGACACAAAGACTCCCATCTGCTACTGGAGCAAATACTGTTCTGTGATTTAGCCTTGAGGCTTGAGACTGTCTGCATACAGAGTACTCAGCTGTCTGCACTGAGTACCGAAACTGCTGTGTGTCAATATGACTTCATTAAATTGGTCTTGGAAGTCCTTGCTCAGAAAGATAAGGCTGTAAACCAAGAAATATCTTCACTGCTTGCATCAGAATATTTCCCAAAACCAATGTACTCAGGCAGTCATTTGTGCAAGCAGCACAGTTATCAAACAATGGCACGCTTGTTCAGAATCCCTGTGTCCACCACCCCTACCCTAGTCAGCATGAATTTAACCCGGTGCCATTCAGACTGATGCACTCAAAGACTTACCTTTAGTCACTAGAGCTTAGACCCCAAAATTTAATATATATAGTTGGCTCTTAGTATTTGTGGGTTCCATATCTGAAGAATTGACCTACCTTAGATAAAAAAAAAATACAGTTCAGTTGACAATGGTGGCTTCTGTACTGGACATGTATAGACTATATTATTTTGTCATTATTTCCTAATTGTATAGTACAACATGTGTTTGCAGTTTACACTGTATCGTGTGAAACCATTTAGATCAGGTGTGTTCTGGGTGGTATGGCCGTAGATGCTCAATAACAAGGCATTTAGAGATTAAGGAATTATAGGAAGCATATGGGAGAATGTGCCTAGATTATATTAAAATATTTTATATGAGGGATTCAAGTGACTTCAGGTTTTATTATCCATGAGAGTCCAGAAATCAACCCTCAACAGATACTGAGAACAACCCTATGTCTGATTTCCTTCTGTGGTGCTTCTGAGAGTCTGTTAAGGGATAATCTCTCTAACAGCAGTAGATTAATAAACTTGCTTTGGCTTCACCAAGACAATCTTGGGGGTCCTTTTCAGGGACTCCATAGCCAGTGTGGTTGGTGAAGACAGAGAAGTGTTTCCCTTTCCTTCCTCCTATTGAATAGACAGGACCTTGAGACCTGTAGCCAGCTGTAACCTGGAATCCAGGAGATGCTCTCCTTGCTAGCTGTGATGCTTCATCTTGGCTGACTCATTTATTAGTCCTTTTCATCTCAGAGACAAAATGTCCTATGCCTGGATATTAAAGGAGAAGAGGTTTATTTGGCTCAAGGTTCCAGTAAGTTCAGTCCATTGTTGGCTGGCTCAAGGCAGACATGGCCTGGTGAGAAGGCCTGTTGGAGGAAAGTTATTTAGCTCATGGGAGCCAGGAAACACACAGAGAGAGGGGAGGAGCTGAGAACAACAATGGTCAGGACCCCAGAGGTCAAACTCCTACTAGGCCCCACCCCCTGACAGTGCATGAACCTATCAGTGAATTAGTATAATTCTCCCATGATCTGTTCACTAGCCAGAAACCCTACCTCTGCACTCAGACTTTGGAGTAATATTTTGGGTATAAACCATAACATGTCTTCTCCCATATGTAATGTTTTTGGTTGATGGTTAGCCTTCACTTTTTCTAATCATCCTGTAGACTGAGGCTGCAGATGTCCCTGTATATCACAAGCATACCTGTGATTCCTTGTTTATATACAGAGAAAGGTCAAAACTACTAGGTGGCATCATAATTTCTAAATTATATTATGGTTAAGGTATTCTTAATGTGGGCTCCAAAGTGTTCATGGGTTGGGACCTTGAATCTCAGTGTGGGAGTGTTGGATGGTGCTAGTCAGAGGTTGGCAAGAGACAAGATTTAATGAAGGACACAGAAATTTACAAGATTAACCAAAAATATTCACTCACAGAGTCAAATGTAGAAAAGTGCAAAAATTTTGTCCATGCACTAAAGATCCAAAGAGCCCAGCCGAGGGCCCTGGACCCCATGGCAATGTGCTACTCACATCCAGATGGGGCCTGGAGCCCTTGGCAGTGTCTGTGCAAGTTCATTTTAGGAGGCTGAGGACTCTGCAACAACTGAAGACTCAAGGTCCCGTGCTGGAACGTCCAGGGTTGGTGCTAGAGCTAGAAAATCTGTGCTGAAGCATCTGTACCAGAGGGTGGAGAGAGAGATGGCCCTGGAGCCAGAAGATGATGCTGGAGATGAAAGTGAAGACCAGGGCTCACCCAAAGAATGACAGCTATCGTGGATGACAGTGAGGACACTTCCTTTTCTGACAAGAACAGCTGAAGCTTCCTCAAGGAAAGAAAAGAGCTGATATTTTCCAGGAAAATCATGGATGAACACCCTCCCCTCTTGTTCTCCTTTTATACCTGTTCTGGAGCAGTCATCGGGTGGGTCTTTCATGCCAATAGCCATGCTGACTCAATTCAGCATCTCAAGTTACCAACCCATCACAAGTGGTGTTGTGGGATCTGTAATGTGACAATCCAGTCACTAGGAGGTCACTATGTCTTTGCGGTTGTGTCCTCAGAAGGTGTTAGTGTAGTCCTTGCTCCAGGCTCTCTCTGGCTTCTAGTCTCACCTTGTGATAAGTCCTGCTCTGTCGTGCTACTGCCACTGTGATGTCACCTGCCATAGTGCCCTCACCAGTGCCAACCCACTTCTGACTCTATGCCCTTGGCCCTTTTGAACTATGAGCTAAATAAACCTTTCTTTATAAAATATCATGCCTCGGTATTTCATTATTGCAATGGAAAGTGGACTAACATACGTATACTGGGAATCTTAGGGGAGAGTCTGAGATCTTGGGATAAGGGAATGTAGAAAAAGGGATAACAGAAGACAGGATTGGCACAACTCTAAGGCATTTTGAGCCCTTTAATAAAGACAACATGAGCTGGATGCACACTGAGTCTGTTGCAGTCTCCCGTTGCTCTCTGTACTCAGAGCGAAAGACCTGGATTTCAAGAACCGAACTGATGTAGCAGGTGATTGTCATGCCTGAATTTCAAGAACCGAACTGATGTAGCAGGTGATTGTCATGCCTGAATCTTAGGATCAGGCCATTCTGTGGATGTGGCCCAAGCTCCTTTGAGGGGAACAGACAGCCTCACTTTCAGTCATCCCAGGAAGGAGACCTGCACTGGAGCAGGAAATGTGGAATGAGAAAGCAGACTTCCTACTGGAAGGTGAAAGCATCTTTCTTGAGCTGGAGATAGAAGTAAGCTTGACACCAACTATAGCACATTTAGGGGACTCTGGACACACACTCACTGCTGGGGGTGTGTGCCTTGACCACATGATACAACCTAGGGCCAACTGAGCAAATTCTGGATACTTAAAGTGAGCTGCTGTCCATGTGCTTTCCCTAAAGCCTTGGAATGGCTGGCCCCGGATTTGCTGTAGTGAACCTCTCTTACCTGCTGAAGGAAGTACCAAAACGGAAAAGGCAATGTCCTGAGCAGAGCAGCCACGGTACTCAAGATCCGTGTGTAATCATTTCAGCGATGCTATTGGCAGCTGGTCAAGGGTGATGAGTCTGGCTACAGGAACTGAAGCCACAGGAAGTGGCTCTCATCCTTTTTGTCTTTCTCTGTGTGTCCCCGTATCTCTCCATTCTGAACTTTTCACTGTTGTCTGCAGCTGGATCAATAGTCCTTTATGAATTTCATACATGTGGATCATCCCTTCTCTCTCTATCTGGCTGTGGTTGCAATTTTGAGTTTTGATGGTACCAGGTGACAAAAATCCCCTCTCTCCAGACCATTTTTGCTATTGGTATTAAGCCAAGTTAATTCAGAAAAGCCATGGTGGTGGAAGTAGTTGATTTCCTGGCAAATATTCCCTGATACCTGAACCCTGACTATTCAGGGTGCTGTCATTCCCTAACCCAACATTCAATCACTCAGCCTTACTTTTCTGACCAGGGAAACAAGTGAAATTCTGTTAGGGGCATCATGACTCTTTCTCTTTTCAGCAGTCCTTTTTGACTTGCATGATTAAGGTCTTTGACTTTAAGTGAGTGTTTTCCCTTCTCTTCGGAAGGCATTAATTTATTTACAAGTATTGACAGACTAAAACCTCAATCACTGGGCTAAGTACTGGAGAACATAGCTTCTATGATCCCTTCTCTTTTGCAACGTGCATTTATAGCTGGAGGACTACATTTGCCAAATGACCTAGAGAAACAAGAAGAAGATATGAACAAAGGGTATGAGTGGGCTATGGCTGTTGTAACAATGTACGATAAGTAGGCTGGGCTGCTTAATCTATGGGATTTATTTTCTCAGTTATAGAGGCCAGAAGTCAGATATGAAGGCATCTGTGGAACTTGTGTCTTCCGAGACATCTCCTCTCAGCTAGTGCATGGCTGTCTTCTCATTTCCTCTGTGAATGTTTGGGTCCAGATTTCTTCCTCTTTAAGGGCACCAGTCATATTGTCTCGGGCTCTCCTTCGCAGACTACTTGCAATTTCATTGCCTCTTTTAGGTGTCATTTCCCAAATACAGCCATTCTGGGGTATCAAGGACTAGGGTTTCAGCACATGGATTTTGGTGGGGACCTAATTTAGCTCCTAAACCCTAACAATAATCTATCTGATGGTGATAAATTAGGGAATGTCATAGTCAACTTCTTATCACTGAGACAAAATGCCCAATACCTCCAACTTAAAGGAGAAGGAGTGCATTTTGGCTCATGGGTTTTAGAGGGTTCAATCTGTGGTTGGTTGGCTCCAAGGGCATGCTGGAAAGATCTAGAAGAGGAGAGCTGCCCATGCTATGGCAGCCAGGAAGCAGAGAGAAGGAGGGAACCAGAGCAAGAGATGGGCCCTTTCAAGTCTCGCCTCCAGTGACCTGCTTCTCCTGACCAGAACCCACCTCCTAAAAGCACACGTGGCTCGGCTGAGTGTGGTGTCCCCATGAGCCTGTTATCTTTCTGCAGCCTGATTTCTGAACACATGAGCCCCCTGTGGGCCATTCTAGAGCTGAGGCATAACGGGGAAGTTGGCTGGCTGGTGGTCCATGAAGACCAGTTCAAAAAGACCTCTTTTTTGAAAGCTTTCACTGAACATAGCTACCAGAACATTATTTGACACTCCAGAGTAGAGAAAATTCCTAAGACCAGAATGATTTCTGTGTATTCAGGGTCAGAGCTGTGGCTGGGGAGATTGGATGAGCTGAGGACAGTTGCTGAGTTAAGAAGCCACAAGAGGATTGGACAAGAAGGTGCAGAGTGTGGCTGCCCTTGCTGGGGTCCTTGGTTTTGAAGACTGAGCAACCCTGGGGTTCCTTTGAGCCACATTGAAAATTTCAAGCAGATCTAGCTGTAGCTGCCTCTCTTCTATCTCATTCCATGATTGTGCTTTCCAGACAGGCCCAGACCTGGCCTCTGCTGCCTTTTCTAAGCCCCCCAATTGGAGAAGGTCTCTCTCTGCCTTTTCCAATTGTTCTGCCTTTATCAGTGTATGACCCTTAATGCCCATCATTTCTCCTGTGTTCTCCTATAATGTGATTAGTGTGCATTTTGATTTTCTGCATTAATTTTTCCTGAGTTAAAGTGAATTCCTCCAACTCCTAAATGTCAATGCACTTTCCACCTATTTATGTAAAATGCTTAGTTTTTTTTTTTTTTTTTTTTTTTTTTTTTTTTTTTTTTTTTTTTTTTTTTTTTTTTTTTTTTTTTTTTTTTTTTTTTTTTTTTTTTTTTTTTTTTTTTTTTTTTTTTTTTTCATGATTTTCATTGCGTTTTCTTTCTCCTCAGCTGGGTGTGCTTGCCAGGGGTTTACTCCAGATGGAAGCTCTTGCTGAACACATGATCAGGGGCGGGGGCAAGTCCACAGTCAGTGAGCCGTTGGGACACATGGCTCATAGTTGCATCCACATCACTATTTAGATGAAGGTAGAGCAACAGGGCTTACTGATGAAGGTGGGCATAGCTGGGTACTGGAACATCATTCACATCAGATGTTAGCAAACTCAGGTGCGTGAACCAAGTTCATTTCGGGAAATAAAGTTTTACTGGAATCTAGTTATGGTCATTCACTAACATAGTATCCACAGCAGCTTTACTGCTTGTGTAGCAGAACTGAGTGGGCGGGACCAGGAAGCACCTAAAACCTAAAGTGTCAACCTCTGAACCCTCCCAGAAAAATCCTGTGATCCTTAGTCTTAAGAATAAGCTTTCTGGGAGGACCAGATAGCTCAGTGGACTCAGGCGCCTGCTTAGGCAGGGTCAGGGACCAGGATCCGATCAGCGCCACATGCTGTGCCCGCCCCCAGGGTGTGCCGAGACTGCGTGTGGTGGTATGTGCCTGTAATCCCAGTGCTAGGGAGGCTGAAAGTAGGAGGGTGACTAGGAGTCTGATCTATGTAATGAGACCCTGCAGACCCTGTACTAAATACATAAAAATAAATAAATAAATAAATAAATGGAAAAAAGAATAATCTTTCTTTCTTTTTTTTTTGGTCCTAGTCAGGAGAGGGAAACTTTATTCTGAACCCTGGGCCGCAGGCATTGGGCAGGTGCCCTTCTGGTCCAGGGGCTGGCTGAGCTTTACTTGACCTTCTTCTTGGGGTGCAGGTTGTTGGTGTGGCCACATTTCTTCATATGGCGGTTGATAGCCCGGGGGTGCAGACAGGCGTAGCATTTGCAGCAGATCATCTTGTCACAGCTGTACTTCTGGGCAACCTGGCGCAGGCACGGCTCGATGATCTTCACCTGAAGCACCAGGTGCAGGGTGGACTCTCTTTTGGAGTTGTAGTCAGAGAGAGTCTGACTGTTCTCCAGTTGTTGGCTGGCAAGTATCAGACACTGCAGGTTGGGTGGGATGGTCTCCTTGTCTTGGACTTTGGCTTTGACATTTTGTATGGTATCACTGGGTTCAACCTTGAGGGTGATGGTCTTGCAGGTGAAGCACCAGGTGCAGGGTGGACTCTCTTTTGGATGTTGTAGTGGTCTCCACAAAGATCTGCATCTCTATGTCTGCTGCTTGGTTGCACCAAGAATAAGCTTTCTGAGGGCAGGGGATCTAGTGCAGTATACAAGTGCCTGCCTGGTAAGCATGAGATTCTGGGTTTGATTCCCAGTACACACACACAGACAGAATAAACTTCCTGGATCCTTCCAGTGGCCCCGTGAGGCGATGATGCTGGGTGTCTGTGGTGCAGATGAGGATCAGGAGTGCAGAACTGTGGGTGACTTGCTCACGGTCACAAGGTCAGGCTGACCGCAGTCAGATTTCCCTGCTGACCTGCACATTGGTCCATGCAGGGTCTCCTGAGCTTGGAGAAGGCTGCTGAGGGTGCTCAGAAGGCAGAAAGAATTAGCTGTAGGTACATCATGAGGTCCTGGGCTTAAACTGCTGGGCAGCAGGGGCTGCTGCACTGGTCCCCACAGGGCTGGCCACGGTCCCATCCTTGTCCACAGGCATGACAGGTGTGTAGACACACACCTGCTGCTTCTGTGTATGGCTTGGATGGCCGCCTTCTTGATTAGCTGTTAACACTTTGAGGGGAGGGGAAATTCAGGGATAAATTTTCCTTTCCAAGAGATTTGCTTTTCAGTACTGGGGATGAAACCCTGGGCCTTTACACTGAGCTACATCCCTAGCCCTTGGTATGCTTTGACACAAGGTCTTGCTAAACTGTCCAGGTAGCACTTGAACTTTCAGTGCTCCTACTTCTGCCTATCAGAGTCCTGGGGTCACAAGCATGTACCACCATGACTGGCCCCAAAGAGATTTATTTAGTGGAACATGGAAAGGGTGGAGGGAGCTTTCTTTCGGTGGTGGGGCCTCCAGGCAGAGGCCTCTGGTTTTCCCTCCCACTCTCTACCCTTCCCCGCTATCTCTATGGCCACCCATAGAGGGCAAGTCTGATGGCAGGGCTCCATCCTGGCCATGCTGGAGGATGGGCAGCGGGCTTCAGGCAGGCTGTCTGGCCCAGCAGCGGCACAGGCCAGGGCAAGTTGGCTGCCTCCTAGCACCCAACCACTGGGGCCAGGAATGGCAAACTTTTTAGAGCTTTCAGAGACAGAGTCTGCTGCAGCGTATATGCTAGAGGCTCACACTATTGACTGGGATTTGTAGAATGGACTGGAGGTCCAGACAGACAGATGACTTTGATTTTTCTGCCCTTCCAGGGGCTTTCAAGGACATCCTGAGCACACAGGACCACCTACTGGTCCAACACTAGTTCATGTTGACCTAGCGGTCCTGCATCCTTGCCCGCTATACCCTGCAGTCCCTGCTGAGCCATATATTCTAACTCAATGCACTTCCTAGGTTGCCCTCGCTGTGATTTTTATGATCTGTGAAAAACACCAGCACCCATGGTTGTATTCAAGCCAAGCCAACACAGAAGATAACTGTTGGTAAGAATTGAATCTGTTTTCTGTTTATTTATTTATTTATTTATTTAGTTTTATGGATCTAGTACAGGGTCTACAGAGTCTCACTACATAGATTGGACTCATAGTGATCCTCCTGTTTTCAGCCTCCCAAGCACTGGGATTACAGGCATGTGCCACCACGCCCAGCCTCAATCTCCAGCTCAGTGTGCCCCAAGTGTGGCGGGGGCGGCAGCATGGTATGCGGTGCCCAGGATTGAATCCTGGTCCCTGCGTTCTGCCTAAGCAGATGCTTTGGTCCTCTGAGTTCTGCTTTTAGTTCTTCTAAAACTGAAATTATAGATTTTTCACAAGATGTAAACTTAAATAGGTATTGCCTATTTTGCACTCAACACTTGATATATGGAAATCTTTATGAGAATTGTATGACAGCATACAGAATTAAAGGAAATAAATGACATACACAAGCTTAAATATTGCATTGCTTCTCTTCCATGAGAAACTGGAAGTATAAATACATTAAAGCACAAAATAAAAGGCAGTAATAGGAAAGAGGGAGATAGACCTTTTGCACATGGGAAGGGCCACAAGAGTTGGAGGGGGTGGGGAAGTGAAAGGACTTACACGTCATGCAGATGTCCTGAATCCCCCTGATGAATGCAGTCATGTCAGTCACTGACAACGGGAGCTCAGAGCATGGGTGAGCCCTGACAGGATCAGCTGAGGAGCCTCTTTACGAGTTCCTGGAACTTGGATGTGATGTGCGTGGTAGGGCAATCATGTTGTGTCTATGAGGCAAGAGGCACACATGAAGGGGTGATCAAGGAGCAGCGCAAGCAAAAACTAGGGCCTCTAAAAGTCTCATGGGGGCTCCAGCCCCACCTCAGAAAGCCTAGTTTGGAGCTTCTTTCTTGGGGGGCTTCTTGTATGAGAGAAATAAAATTATTTTTTTTTCAGTCCATGTAGGTTGTTTCTCTGTTTATAACCAGCTGATATTATTCCTAATGTACAAATGGGTTAATGAAAAATGCAACTTTCCCCTACACCAGTGATATAAGAGGTCTTCACCTACCCATACCATTAATTCTGGTGAAGTAAAGGAGTCTGGGTTCCCTGAAGGCCTGCAAGCTGCAGAGGCTTTCTGGGTTGGTTAATAAGATCAAAGGGGCTCTCAGGCTTGAGCCAGAAGCCAACTGTTAGAGAGCGAGTCACTTAACGCTGGGACCCCAACTGAAAGGAAGGCAGAAGCTGCTGATAGAAACCAGATGTGGAGCCAGATGTAGGACTAGGAGACCAAGGAGCAAAGAACCTTTGGGCACACCTGGAACAATACTTTATAGGTCAAGGTGTCCTGGTCTGTTTCTCATTGTTAGAATACTTGAGACAAAGCAAGTCACAGAGAACAGACTGGTGTTTCCGGACATTGAGAGGTCTGAGAGCAGAGCACTGGCACGTGCTCTGGTGAGGAGCTCTTCACTGGTGCATAAGATTGAAATCGCTGCATGAAGCGTGAGCCTCTCTCCTCCTTTTGTCGTAAAAGAGGAACACCTGCTCCTCACTCTGTGTCAGGCGGGATTCCAGAAGGTACGTTGCTCAAACACCTGAGCTTCAGAGCTTTGCCTCCTGCTTCCTTCCCCTTTCTGCATCTGTGGCACCAAGCCCATCCCTTACCATTTTGCTCTGTGAAATATAGCCTCACTTCTCTGCCGTGCCTCTGTGATTTACTGTGTGTGAACATCACAGTGGAGTAAGACATTATTCATTTTCATACCTGACTTCAGGAGGAGCCGGAAAAGCAAGTCTCTGCAGTCAGACTCAAGGGCCTCTTGATTAAGAGTTAAGTTGCAGATGTCATTTACTCAATTTGAGTTTCAGGAAACAAAGGATGCTGAATGCAATGGCGTTAGCAGGCTCCCATTCCTACCTCTCTCAAGTGCTTGGCCACCTGTGGAAGCTGTGAGAAGGGACAGTAAGAATGGATGTGGACTGGGACGAAGAAGTGGGTTCCAGGAATGGACTCGCCTGGGTCTACATTGCAGCAGTGTGAATGGGTGGCTTTTCTGCTCAGCTGGTTACCCAGGGTCAGCAGGCCACAGGTGTGAACTCTAGGCATGGGGCACAGGAGCATCCTAGAAGGAGAGGAGCCTGAGAGTTCTGAGCTGGGCATGGTCCCTATTGAGTTGTGGGAATCCATCCTATGGATGGGTCAGCCTCCTAAAGGATGGGTCAGCCTCTTAGAGGATGGAGAAGATGAAGTGGCACAAAGAGCCATTGGCTGATGTGTGGGAAATGATAGATGAAGCTGATGAGCCGATGGCATGAACATATTTCCAAGACATTTCTACTAAGAAGGGAGCTGAAAAAGGGTCAGGAGAGGCAGGGACTGTGGAATCAGGGCAGGGTATCTGTCAAATGAAAGACAATGGAGCATGTTCCTGTGATTTAGTACAGTAGTCCAAAATATATCAAGGGCAGATGGTAGGAATAAAGTCGAGTGGGTGAAAGGAGAGAGAATGTAGCTGGCATTCACGCTCACTCAGGCTTTGATAGGATGAAATTTATCCATCTCCTGTAACTCCATGGCAGGTGGAGAATATGTATGAGGTGTGACTAAAATACATGGTGAATGTTCACATTTGAAAAATTATTACAGTAAAGACTCATTGCCACTAATGCCCTGCAAGATTGGTGTGGAATGGGATCTGCATACCAGATGCAATGAGAAATGGGCAAGAGAGTGATTTGTAGTGGGGCTATTAAGGACTTGCTTCACAGCTGGTAATTCTGGGGCTGGGCAGATGGCTCAGTGGAATAAGCACTTCCCTTGCAAGCTCAAGGACCTGAGTTCAATTCCTGGTTCTGGAAAAAACAAAACAAACAAACAAACAAACAAACAAAAAAAAAAACACTGACAGCTGGTAGTACTAGTAGTTGGGGAAGTTGAGGCAAGAAAGTTACAGATTTGAGCCCTGCACGGACAACTTAGAGAGAACCTGTCTCAAAATTTTAGAAACAATAAGAAAGAAAAGCTGAGAATGGAGTTCAGTGCAAAGGCCCAGGACTCAGTCTCCAATACTGCAATAATAATAATAATAATAATAATAATAATAATAATAATAGTAATAATAATGAAAATGATAATAATAACAACAGCAATAATAATAATTTCACCATTTCTCAATAATATCCCGCTGCAAGATGTTCCCCTTGGCTCTGAACACACTTATCTCATTGTTCTTGCCACTTCTTGAGGGAACCAACAGTCATGGGCAACTCTCGACCGATAGGATATAGGAGCTGGCATTTTAATACTACCCTTTGCATCCCAAGACAAACAATTCAGAGGTGGTTTCCACATGGCTGTGCTTTGGAGGTTAGAACCCCAGTTTCTTGCAATGGTGACCAGCTCGGTATTGCAGTTTGAGATTGGCTTTTTTCCTCTCAATTTCAGTCCCTCTAGACTGCTCTCTGATTGTCTGAGATTACTACCCTAAATCAAATACCTGCACAGAAACCCTTCCTTCAGGCCCTGCATTTTGAGTGAGCCCACACTACTGTACCTGGCTGACTTCATGAAGAAACTGGAAGCTGGGCATGGTGATACTCATCTATAGTCCCAGTTACATGGAAGGTGGAGGCCAAATACTATGAAAAACAAAATAAAACAAAAACACCAGAAATATGAAATACAGAGTAGTTTCCACATTAAGGTGAAAGCTTAATGAGATGTATCAGGATTTAGGTTTTATGAGAAGTATTAACATTAACGTGAGGGCATTGAGTGGACAAGCTTGTGAGATCAAAGCCATTTGGATTGCAGACAGCTTTACAATTTATGTCACAACTTTTCCCAGGGAGGATATGAAGTGCTTTTATAGACGAAGGACAGTTCCAATCCTTTACATTTACGGAAGCTTACAACCAACACCACACACAAAGCCTGGCGTATGTCATGTTTCCTGCGTTGGGATCTGCTCAATAACTGGAAATGTATAGTGAGGGAATCTTTAAAAAGAAAAGCCTTACAGAGACAACTGTGCTCTGTGTCAGCAGATGATATGAATTAGCCATGCGTTTTCCTCTAAACCTTTGCTGTGCTTGAAATGACAGGCATTATTTGAACTCTCAGAAATTATTCTAACGTGAGCACAATTAGGAGATCCTTCTAAAACCCAGCCAGAGCTCACTCTTTACCTTAGCTTTTGGTTTGCAGGCAACTGAAAGAAAAAATTACCACACTTGCTTGGGTGACCAGTAAGTAAATGACCAGGATCTCCAGCTCGGTCATACGAGGGCCTGATTCTGATTGCTAATGCGGGAAAGCAGGACATCTGGTGTTATTTCTGCAGCAGAGAACAAATACTTTTCTTGGCCATCCTTTTCAGATCAGAGGCTTGATGTACAATGAATCTGCAAAGGGAGCTGGGACCAGGGTGGTTCCAGGAGCCTGTCAATCTGCTAAGCTATTGTGCATGACCCTCTCTAGTAGCAAGTCCACAGGTGGGAGCACAAGGAAACCACTCCTCTTGTTTCTGTGCCTCATGGGTGGAATTTACCTTTGACCAAATTAATATAGAGAGGAAGAGCCTATCTATATGAGCTAGAGGGGAGGAAATAGGTGAAATCCTCACCTATTTAAATAAACACCCCACTTAGAGGCCCCAGAATGGATGCAAACCTGAACACACTGCTTCAAGTGCAAGTAAAAGACAAAGTGATCAGAGCTGGGAGTGCACAGAGGTAGGGGCAGCTCTGGGAGACCATGGAGCTCTAGCATCCTGAGAGGCCCTGTTGCTGAGCATGAGATCAGAGCACACAGAAAAGGAAGAGTAGACAAAGAAATAGCAGAACGAGACATTTCTGAGCTGCAGAAGGATCTACATCTGTAGATCAAAAGTGCTCAACAGACGCCAGGCAGAAAGAATGACAGCAGAACAACACCTAGAAACACTCTGGTGAAATCCTGAAACTTCAAGGACAAAAAAATAATCACCTCCCAACACTCCAGAAAGAGCAGATGGGGGACAAAGGGATTAAAGGCAGACTGGCTTTGGGTTTGGTTTCTGCAGCATTTAATAGGGGACACCGCAGGCAAAAGATGACAGTTTTGAAAGGAAAAGGAATACATGATTCTGCTCATGCATGAAGGTACAAACAAGGAAGGTATTCTCAGGTGGCAGCAGCTCCGGAGCAACGTCAGCCACCTACCTACGCGCTGAAAGCTGACAAAGAGGCCTGCCAGCCAGCCAAGGGATGATTCACAGAGAAGGATCTGCAAATAACCAAGCTGGGCATGGAGAAAATGACAGCAAGCATGGAAGTCACTTAAACACAGAATTAAGTTGAAATAACTGTTGTAAATATGTTTTGAAAGCAGAATGCAAATGTCATCATTAGTTCTGGAAAGAGATGTTAAAAATATCGAGGTCCAAAGCTTTAAACTGTGCCTATAAGAACCAGGAGGTGGGGATAGAGTCCTAGTTTTCCACCCTGGTGGTGGTATCTGTCTGGTCTCAATCCTCATGGGGCAAACTGTGTGTAACGCAGCAGTTTGGGGGGCTGGGGTATGTGGATTGCAAGTTCAAGCCCAGTCTGGGCAACATAATGACTTAGTGAGACCTGTCTCCTAATTAAATAAAAGAGTAGGCCCAGGAGATAGCTCAGTGGCATAAGCCCCTGCCTAGAAGGCACAAGGACCCAGGTTTGATCCCCGGTACCACATATCCTGCTGGCCCTGGAACTCTGCCAGCCAAAGAAACTGGGTGTGGTGGCATCCACCTGGAATCCCAGCACTGAGGGACACTGAGACAGGAGGAGGATCACTATGAGTCTGTGTAGCAAGACCCTGTGCCAAATGAGCAAATAAAAGATAAATATATACGCTCAGTATAGAGCCTCTAGGTTGAATTACCAGTACCAATAAAATATAGCGAATGACTGGCTGCCCCAGCTATTCCTTGCTGTTGGGGACGTGTCTACTCTTTCTATTTAGGTCTTATTCAGTGGCCAAGAAGCTCTTTTTTGCTGTCATGTCTACATAGCAATTCCAAGTGTCCTCCCTCTACTGGGACGTGGAGGGTGGGGCTTAGTGAGTTCATGGGTTGTTGCAGGAAGGCATTTGTGGGGAGAGGTCTGCTTGTGTGTGTGTGTGTGTGTGTGTGTGTAGAGACAATTACTCCCCACAACCCAGGTCCTTCTTCTCTGTATCTTGCTCCCCTGTTGGTGAGGGTTTCATTTTCACCTCCCTCTGCTGTCCTCCCCCTGTTCCTGTGTACTTGTCCTCCTTCACTGTTGGGTCTAGTTATGGGTAGCCTGGAAGGGGAGACATCAGTCTTGCCGTCCCTTGGGCATTTGGAATCTTTGTTTGCATTTCACAACAGGATATAGGAGGTATGCTATCCCTTAGGATGAGGGTGAGAGAGAGGGAGAGAGAGAGAGAGAGAGAGAGAGAGAGAGAGAGAGAGAGAGAGAGAGAGAGACCCGTGGAGAACATCAAGATTCATAATACTAGATAATCCAAATCATCACACTGTGATGTACACAACTTGTCCTTCTGGATTTTTCTCCAGTGTACATGGCATATACACTGTATAGAACACAATGCACATACCATGAAGAGTACAATGCAAAGATACAGAATGTAATGGCTTGTCACACAACAAACATCTGTGAGACCCCTGCCTACATCAACAGGGACAACTTTTTAAATGCAAGGAGTCCCTTTGGGTGTCCTCCCAAGTCCTATACGTACCTCCCTAATGGGAATACCACTCTGATTTTGATTAGGAATCACCTACTTGCTTCCAAATTTGGTTACTTAAGTATGCGTTCTTAGACTTGAGTTTGGCTTTGAACTTTAGGAGGCAGTTAAAGTCATAGAACATGTATTCATTTGTGGGTCCAGCACTTTTGTAAATGATGCCTGTATCATGCATCCATAGTGTTGTATGCAGCTGGTGTCCATTTGATTGTGTTGGGTGGTGCTTCACTGTGTATCCTGTAATTTAGTTATCCACACGACCTGATGGGCCTTTGGGCTACACGTGATAGGAAGCCATTATAAACAATACTGTCACGAAGCACTATATTGCTTTGTTTTTCTTCTTGGTCCTCATATGACCGCATCTCTGCCAACTATCCCTCCTAAATCAACACTGCAGCATATAGTACGGCTTTATCACCTTTCACTTCTGCTGCCATGGTATTGATTTGGGGTTGTACCCTCTAGCCTTAGCATTTGTATCTCCTCTTACACATGCTTGAATGATGTTGTTACGGGACAGAAAAAGGCATTTTAAATTACAACACTAGTAGGAAAAGGAAATTGTCCAAATTGCACAGAAAGATGTCAGATCATTTCTGCAGGTAAGATGCTCTTATAGATACAAAGCCCACAAGTTTTCATAAAAAACGGTTATATTTAATAAGTGAATTCAGTAATGCTATAGCATACAAAATGAACATAGTAAAATGACTTGCAGTTCTGTATACTAATAATAAACTCTCTGAAAGAGAAATTAAATAAACAATTTCATTTATAATTGTATAGAAAAGAAAAATCCTTCCTTCCTCTCTCTCTCTCTCCCTCCCTCTCTTCCTCTCTCTCTCTCTCTCTCTCTCTCTCTCTCTCTCTCTCTCTCTCTCTCTTTCTGTTTCCAGAACCAGGGATTGAACTTAGGCCCTTGTGTTTTCCTGGCAAGTTCTTATTCTACTGAGCTGTCTCCCCAGCCCCAAAATACTTTTGAATAAATATAATTAGTCGAGCAAGTGAAAGCTATGTGCATTAAAATATATAAAACACTGGTCAAAGAAACTAAAGAAGACACAAATAAATGGAAAGATACCCCATGTTCATGGATTGAAAGAATTAGTGCTGTTAAAATGATCACTCATGTGATGTACAAATTCAGCACAATTCTGATTATCATTATTATTCAAATGACATTTTTCACAAAAGTAGAAAAATCCTCCAAATTTGTATGAAAGTAGAAAAGACCAAGAATAGTCATAGAAATCTTGAGAAAGAAGCACAAAACTAGAGGCATCAAGTTTCCCGGTTTCAAAATGTATCGCAAAGCTACAGCAGTGAAGGGTTTATAGTATGGGCACAAACACAGACCCAGAGACTGACAGAACACAGCAGACCTCGCACAAATAACACTCTTCTATAGAGCCGACTAATCTTTGGTAGAGAAACCAACGTTATGCGATGGATAAAAGAAAATCCCCTCAGTATGATGTTGATAAAACTGGATCCCTGCATGCAGGGCCATGAAACTGGTCCCTTCCTTTATACCATACACAGAAATTTAACACAAGATAGACTAAGGGCTTAAAAAGAATTAGTGCTTGAAATTGTAAAACTTCTGGAAGAAAACAAAGAGAAAACTCTTCTGAAACTTGGTTTTGGCAATATGTTTCTTGATGTGGCGCCAAAGCCAAAATAAAAAGGCGAGACTATATTAAGTTAGAAATCTACAAAACAAAGGAAATGATCAACAAATTGAAAAGATAACCTATGGACTGGGAGAAAATATTTGCAAACTATAGCTCTGGTAAGTGTTGCTTGAAAACATTGTGAAACTCAGACATCAGTAGCAAGAAAATGAAAACAGAAACAAAAATCCAAACAACCCAATTAAAAAAATAAGCAAAGAATCTAAATAGACATTTGTCCGGGGCCGTCCCCGACCCACGGAAGAAGACACTCGGACACTCAGCAACGGGTTCAGCAAGCCTTTATCGAGTGGGATGCAAGCCTCTACATGCGTCCGCTATCCGCGGCTCCTATCGTGCAAGCATGTGCAACTTCCTTATGCAACAGGTTATATAGTATACACAATCCAATCAGGGGGAGCCACGCAGCGCCCGCGGATAGGCCCTCGGCGACAGGGTGATTTATCATAACTAAATAAGGCGATGAGTTGTACAAAAACAAGAATCAGGAAGCAGGATATGGGCGCCATCTTTGCAGACACGA
>PVKA01024914.1:0-33619 GCA_004027165.1 Ctenomys sociabilis
GGGGGCG
The DNA here is from genome assembly GCA_004027165.1 of Ctenomys sociabilis. Lineage (NCBI taxonomy): Eukaryota > Metazoa > Chordata > Mammalia > Rodentia > Ctenomyidae > Ctenomys > Ctenomys sociabilis. The sequence continues at coordinate 8 of PVKA01024914.1, forward strand.
GGCAGGATGGAGCAGGATGGCGGAGTCGGCCGCGCTGTCTCTGGCCGGTCTCAGGTCAAGATCTGGGAGTTTTTTATACAATGGAATAATACTATGACATAGAGGATAAATTTGAGACATTTATAGCTAAATGCAAGAATCTAAGGCCATACTTTTATATGAAATTAATAGGACACATATACATAAATATTGTATTGTTTCTCTGATGTGAGAAACTGAAAGTGTAAATAAGAACCCATTAGTGTACTAGATATTGTGAAGTAAATGCTGCAAGGGAAAAGAGGATGGGGGAAGAAAAGAAAAAAATGATAAAATAGAAACAAAGCTGTGTGAACAAGGAAGAAGAAGAGGGGTTTAAAAGAGGAGAAGGGAAGCGGAACAAAGAGAAACTAAGACATAGCATGTACAGGGAAAAATTCCATATGATTAATGGGATCATTATGCATATCTAAATTGTACCAATAAATTTAAATTTAATCTTTAAAAAAGCTGTTTTATTTTTTAAAAATGATGAGGAAGGCTGACAAGATAGCTCAGTGGACTAAAGTTCCTGCTTAGGTAATGCCAGGGACCGGGGTTTGATCCCCCGTACTGAGTGCAATGCTGGCTCTGCCCCTGGATGCAATGAGCTGGCCACTAAGAACAGGTGTGGTGGAGCACACCTGTAATCTCAGCACTGGGGAAGCTGAAAATAGAAGGGTCACTATGAGTCTGAGTTGCATAGTGAGACTCTGTACTAAATACATTGAAAAAAAAAAAAGATGAAGAGATGCATGCATAGAGGAATCACGATCAAGAACAGATGAAAAAAACAATTCCCAGAAGTATAGCTTCTGCTTTTATAAATTCTCAAACTTTCTTGACAGAAAAAAGAAACAAAATCATTCATTAATTTTCTGTCATTGTTTGAAAAATGAATGTCTTGCTCTTATATTAAATGGATGTAAATAGAGTCAGGTATAGATTCCATACCAGGAATATAACAATAAAAATGTACTTTTTTCAACTTGAGGTACATTGTTAATTCTTATTCTATTATTGGTTTAGAATTAAAAAGCATCCATCAACATCCTTGACGCAGACAGAAATGCAGAGCAACAGCACCTTAAAAAAATCAGAATCAAAGCATAAGTTATCATTTGTTTTATTACTTACTATAGGGTAGATCTTGTTCTAGGCACTTTACTTAGCCTCTTCTCTTTCGAATATTAATAGAGCAAGGCAGGAGGGAGAAATGTGGAAGCAGGACTTCAGTTTAAAGAATGGAACTAATTGGGTGATCCTGCCTAATATAACTCCTTCAACTCTAAAAAAAATGTTTTTAGATTTATTTATTTGATACAGAGTCTTGCTACACAGCTTGGACTCATAGTGATCCTCCTGTCTCAGCCTCCCCAATGCTAGGATTATAGATGTGTGATACAATACCTGGTTTCAGTGTGGTGGAGGGGGCTGGCATGGCATGCAGTACTGGGCTGGAACCTGAGTCCTTGTGCTTGCCAGACAGGCACTTGACCACTGAGCTATTTTTCCAGCCCCCAGCTCTCTGAATTTAAGGTCTGAAATATGAAAAGTACTTTTAGGCTTCTACCGTTGTAATAATGAAAATCATCTGGGCTATGCAGCTGAAACAAACAGCACTGTTTCCTTTCACAGTAAGTTTTTCACACATGAAAATGCATTATTGGCTTGACTCTGGATCAGCTTTCTTCATGCAGTAAATCTGCCATCCACTCTGCTTCCATGGTCTGTTTCCACCATTTCCTCAGGAGAAAGAGAGATCTAGAGAATCTCACAAAGCTTGTTGCTGCCTTTATCACAAGCAATGCCATGTTTCTTCTTACTGATCATTGGGTAGAACAAGTTAAAAAACCCTGTTGAACTGTAGGGTAAGTGGAAACAGTCTCCTGTCTCCAAGAAGGAAAGAAGAATCGGGCTTTGGTGAGCTAAGATAAGGTTTGGCACAAATTGTCCCTAGTGTCTAAACTCATTAGTAACTATATCCTGGAGTAGGGAAGAATATTTTCAAAAATTGTAATTCTTAGCAATATGGAATAATATATTGATAGGTAAAACTTAAGAAATGGCTGAGTAAGGAGCACAGCTAACCCTGTCACCAGAAATCATGAAAATGGACAATATCATCAAAAAAGACCTACAAATACACTAAAATATAGCAAACTGATATTTTTTTAAATTTTATGTATTTGGTTCAGTGTATCACTATGCCTCAGACTCATAATGATCCTCCTGTCTTAGCCTCCCCAGTGCTGTGATTACAGGTGTGTGCCACCAAGCCCAGTTTCAGTGGTAGGCTTGGTGCACCTGAGTTAGGGTCAGCATGGCATGCAGTGCTGGGGATTGAACCTGGGTCCTTGCTCTTGTCTAGGCAGGTGCTTAGACCACTGGCATATCTCCACAGCCCACAAATTGATAATTTTTAAATTAAAAAGTGCTACACTTAAATTGGGTGAATTCTAAAGTATAGAAAATGCAAGTGATAGTTAACTCTGTTTGTCAACTTGACTGGATTGAGACACTCTGGGAGGGGATTAATCCACTCCATGTTCATAGCTGAACATTCTCAAGTGCACCCAGCTAGAGACGGACCGCCCTGGGAGGAGAGCTGTGATGGACAAGCCTTCCAAGTGCTATTCTGCTGCCTGGCTTCATAGTGCTCATATCCACTGCACTACTGCACCTTTCTGCCATCATGTTCTTGTTTTGGAACCAGCCAACCACGGACTAAACCTCTGAAATTATGAACCAAATTGTACTTCTTTTTCTTTAAATTGCAAGTGTCAGATATTTTGTACCAGCAATAAACAGGAAACCTGGCTAAGACAGGTACTTCAATAAAGCTGTTTAACAAAAGAATATGTGAGGCCAGGGAAATAGCTCAGTGGCATAAGTGCCTACCTGGCAAGTGTAAGGTCCTGAGTTCTATCCCCAGTACCACAAAAAGAAAAAAGGAAAGAATATGTTCCACTCACTAAACATGAACAGAGCACTCTAAATATAAATCTGAAAAACATCAAGGAACTTTAGCAAGCAATTACTTTAGAATATTATTTTTAAATATAAAGGAATTTTGAAAGATTACAACCAAGGAAATATCCTAGAATATGGAACTAAGAAACAAAGACATAAAAGGTAGGAGAACCTAATCCAGGAATTATAACATCAAATATTCCGAATGGAGTGGGAAAAACAAAACAGAAGAAGGTAAATCTTATGACAAAAGCAAAATTCTTTCCATGGACTAAAAAGAAGCACAAATTCTTTTAAAATAGTCTTTAGAGATCCAAGAGAAATAATGCTAGAACAAAAAGACTGCCATACGTATGTCTTAGTCACATCCCTCATCAGGGGGACAAAACATCCAAAATCATCGACTTCAAGGAAGAGAGCTGTATCTTGGCTTTCGGGTTAGTCCATGGGCTTCACAAGAAGGCACAGGGAAGGGCCTGTTGGAGAAAAACTGCTCAGCTTGGAGCAGCCAGGAAGAGGTGAGGTAAAAGTAAGACCCAAGAAAGAACTTTTCCGGTCACTGGCTCTTCTGACCAGACTCCCCGATAGCAAGCCAGCTATGCTACCTCCAAAACCTAATGACCCTCCAAGCACATGAATATTTGAGTCCATTTTAGATTTAAGCCACAGCAATGTAATAGGGGGAAGAGAAAGGAAGTCATATAGTATAAAAAATAATAAACTTTTCTGAGAAGCCTAGAGGAAATGTTTCTCAGCATGACAGTTACATAAAACTTCCAGCAAACAACTGGTTCAAATTTAAATAAGAAGCCACTGTGCCCTAAAAAGAAAAAGGGACAGAATGGATTCCAAGCAATATACAAAGGCTATAAAACTTATATTAGTAAAAGACACTGAGTATAAAGACAAACAAAAACCCTGTTTCTACTCTCAACAACAGAGGAAGTGATAAGAATAGCTGAGAAAGCTATAAAACTATAGGAAAGGCTTGTTCAAACACTGCAAAGATGCTACGGTGAGAATTTGAACACAAGAGGAACCATAAGAGGACTCACAGAGCTGCTGTGAATTGTTTCCTTCAAGTGACAGGAGTCAGGGTACTGCACCTGTAGGGAATAAAATGCAATCCTGTAAGGTTTTCTAATAAGCAAGATACAAGTAGTTACACTTACATAGTTACACTTACATATATTTAATGTTTTTTTTTAACTGATAGAGATAGGTCATTGAATAAACACTCAAGACTTAAATTTAATTAAAAACCAAATATAAATGTCAGCAACCCTGATAATATATAAGGAGAAAAATGTAGAAAAAAAAATAGGCGCTCACATTTTCATCTATCATAGACAGAAATCAAGATTTAATATGTGTAAATCAATAAATAGTGGTGTAAACACACCACTTAAAGTATAGAGATATTTATCTTAACAAAAACTGTTAAAAGTAGTTTCTTTTTTTTTTATTTATTTATTTAGGACAGGGTCTACAGGGTCTCACTATGTAAATCAGACTCGTAGTGATCCTCCTGCTTTCAGCCTTCCAAGTGCTGGGATTACAGGCACCTGTCAGCATGCCCAGGTTCAATTGCTGTCTCAGCGTGCCCTGGGGCTAGGGCCAGGGCTGGTACAACACACCAGGGATTGAACCCGGCTGCTGTACTCTGCCTAAGCAGGTGCTTTATTCCACTGAGCTATCTGGCTGGCCCTAAAAGTGGTTTTCTTTGGTAGCTAGAATTTGGGCTAAGGATAAAGAAGAGCTAAATTTTTAATCCATTTACTCAACATGACATTATTGAGTGTATGCCAAATGTATTTTTTTAATTATATATACTACATTAAGAAAAATTAAAATAAAAAATTTAAATAAATTTAAAATTGGCAAATTTAAATAAATGGCAAATATTCATCATTTGAAAACCTCTTCTATAGCTTGAAATGTTTTAAAACGAGTCTTTAGTCTGTGGATGCAACTCAGCAGTAGAGTGCCTGCCTACCCTGTGTGAGGCCTAGAGATTATTCCCAGCACTGAAAACAAAAAAAATAATAACAGCCACAACTTGTTGCTCACATTGTTTTCTAGTGTGTAACTTTGATTCTAGCTGAATTACCACTTCCATTGTCTTTGTGTCCAACTGAACAAGTACAACTCAAATTACAGCATTCATTCTTATCCTTGTCTCACTTTCGTTGTTATTTTACTACTTACACTTAAGGAACCTTTTCTGGAACTCAGAGCCTGAATCAAGAAATAAAAATCTGATAGTATTTGTAAAATTGCATCTTTACTGATCATTTTTATCATTGTTTGCTGCCAGAAATAACTTAATGAGCTTCACAGTTTTAAAATGCATTGTTAAAAGAGAAAGAATGGAGAGTAGAAATCAGCACTTTTAAGGAACAAATTTTAAAATAGCAGAAGAATCTAACACGGGTGCACAATGCGAATGCTGGTAGGTCACAGATCTGATGATTGGCTGTGTTACTTGTGAAAGGGTCCATCTTGCATAGAGAGCCAGGATACGCACAGGTAGAGAATATTTTCACTGTGTGCCTCCAGAAAGTAGTCTGGCAGAGTCTTCCACAAGGAGGAAGATAGGTAGAATCCTCCCTCAGGCCTCCCGATGCCAGGTCCCTCCCAAGTCCTTCTATTTTTAAGTGGGAAAGTTCCCAATGAAGTGTAATATTAACATGACAACGAACAGTTTTGCACACAGAATTCTTCCCCTGTTTAAGCTAATAAAATGACTGTCTGACTATAGTTCTTTTATGCTGTTTCTCCTGTTTCCTGTTTCCCTTCCCTTAGATTCTTGGGGGTTTTGTTCTGGTGCAAACATTAGCTCCATCCCACACAAATGAGAACTTAGTTTAGACTGAGGGGTCTTTTTCACTGTCTAGGCAGTGGAAAACGCAAAAACGGCTCACTTTCCATAGTGGAACTGTACTCCGGTGTTTATTGAAACCGTCTTGGGGGAAGAAAGTCTTTAACCTGCTACACATCTAGGACAAAGGAAACCACAATTACCATTGGGAAAAAATAGTCTAAATTAAAACAAGATGATGAGATGAAGATCTGAACCATTAATAGAAACAAATTAGCTTCTTTCCTTAATGGGAAGAATTTTTTAGAAGGCTTCCTGTTGCAAAGTCAAATGGAAACAGAACACATCTTAGTTGTGATAAGTGCAACTAGCTATTCCTGTTAGCAGGATAGATTCAAACACACTGAAGAACTTCTTTATGTCAGTATTACGCTGAAGACAATTCCTGGGTAATCAGAGCTGCTGAACTTCGTGGTGATAAGGAGCCTGGTTCTACATCGCCACCCTGCGTTCCCTCTGCGTGCTCTGCACATGGGGTTCCACTTCTCTGCGGTGTAGCGTGGGGAACCCTAATTACACAGCGCACTATAGGTTGTGAGGAAAAGCTGAGCAGTATTCATCACGGTAGCTATAACAATAATTACTAGTGCTTTTCCTGCACTTCACTTAAGACATAAAATAGTTCATTTCAAAGGCAGTAGCTTATGGTTTCCAAAGTGTGTTTCTATCCTACACAAATTAGGATTTATACCAATTCTATTATGGGCTAGACAATTACTGTTGCTATTTTATACATTAGGTAACAAATAATGTTTAAAATTAATTAATTCAAAGTATCATTGATCAGGGCAAACGAAAACAAAAACCCAATGTCCTGACTTGTCACAGCACCTATTCTATTCTGAGATACAGCATCACAGGATTTTATTGCTAAAAATTTAGGATTCCTAATTAATTTTAAGAAATGCTACAATATTTTCTAGAAGAAAGGGAAAGGAAAGCAAAGAAAAAGAAACAAGACAGAAACGGAACAGAAAAAAGGATGGAAAAACAGAAGGAAAAAGAAGAGGAAAGGAATCATCCAAATGACAACCTAAATATATCTAAAGAGATATAATGCATTAAAAAATACTATAATAAATACAAATGTATTTATATGTATGTCCTAGGGTGGGGGTGGGGAATATTGATGAAAACAAAGCTGAAGATCTGATAATTAACCCCTTTAAGTACCTGTTAAAGATCAAATGATTATTAACATGAAGTGAAACCTCTGATGGCTGCCTTTGGTGTGGAAAGAGAGATGACAAGAAGAAAGTCAAACCAGATAACGCTGCTAAATCTTTTGTAATTTGTTATAAGGACACAAGTTGAAAATTAATCACAAAATAGAATGAAGCCTGGGGGTTTTCATTTGCCTTTGTACCACTTCGCCTAGTCACTTTTGATATTCTGAAAGGTAAATCACTGTATCAGGCATGGGAATAGCTGACATAATTTCATATAAATTTTCATGTTTCCAAGGGACATAAGATGTCCCTGTTTCCCCAAAAGCTACATCCAATTAAGGAAAATCAAACAGACTAATATCCATATTTGTAAGCAAATGCTTTGAGGTGTAGTTACTTGCATCACAAAAATAGCTCTTCACTGATAAAAGGATTTATCTTTGTTTTACAAAAATTGTGGTTTTTAAATTTAATTTTATTTTAATATGGAGAGTAAAAGCAACAAAAATGGTTTTTGTCAAAAAATAATTAAGTGCTTACTAAGTACAGACATGGTTGGTCAACACAAAGCTGAAGAACACAGGACGCAGTGCCCCCAGATTTGCTCTTAGCTTTTACCTGAGAAACAAAGAAACTTTGGGCATATACATCAGAACATCCAGCTATTACAGGAATCAAGCAAGTCTACCAGAAAAAAATGATGTTTTAAATGGAAATGAACAAATTTATCGGACAAAAAGGAAAAGCTTTCCTCAAAGATGACAAAATAGAAAGGTAAGTGAGCATAAAAAAATCAATGTGTTACCATGGTTTCCTCTGCACTCACGGTTTCCAGCTTGAAGACAACTTAGATATAATGACCAAAGGCCTTAGGTATGATTAGCAGTAATTCTTCCTTCACATTACAAGAGTGAGAAATTTGTTGTTACTGTTGTAATTGGTTGCAGCCAATTGAAGGTTCTGAAAACAGATTAAGGGCAGGCAACAGGCAATTGCTGGGCATTTCTAGTGAGAACAGCAAGGCATGCTCTGACTTGTAGTTCACGTTTTTTATACAGATCTTTTTAGAGATCATATAACTCAAAGGATATATTTCTTTGAGCAGAATCTTCCTTATTAGATTAAAATATGGTTGTTTTGAAAAGTTATGCCTGTGTAGGTCAATCCCTTCTCCTGTTCTCTAGAGCAGGTGGGTCATGCCTCTGATAAGGAGGTCAAGTCAACAAAGAACAGTCTGTGTGCCTTGTTTCCCTGTTCTTCACATGTTTTAATGCCCTGTTTTTGTGCTCTTTGGTAATCAGAAAAAAAAAATCTCTGTTTGAGCATCTACCCAGTGTTCAACTTGAGAAACTATGATTGGTTTTCCCCTACCCATATTGTAAATATTTTTAATGTACCAAAGCAATAGCTCCAGACACTTTAGATGTGTAAATTCTTTCTCTTTTATTTCTTCACCAAAAGTTTCTACAGGGTTTAGTTATTGTTTTGAGTCCTGTTCATTTTGTTTTATTTTGACACTGGGGAATGGCGCCTAGGGCCTCAGGCACACCAGGCAAGCACTCTACTACAGAACTACAACTCCAGCCCTACTACAAGTGGTTTTTGTTTGTTTGTTTGTTTGTTTTTTAGGGTAAATACATTTTCTTTTGCAAGGTTTCTAGGAGTTAAGTGCTCTCAGGATCATCTGCAAAGCTGAGAAAGAATTCACTTGATTCATTAAGATAAACAAGTACTTAACGCCCACAAGAAAATTTATCACAATAAGAGCAACAATACATATGATAGGCCTTAGGTAGTTTTCCAAGATTTTTTTAAATTGAATGTAGAGTTTGATTCTGATAGCTAACAGCCTGCTGAGTTGATGATTTTCAAATTTAGAATATATGGAACAATTAAACAAAACTGCTCCTGGAGATCCTGTGAAGGCATGAAAACAAAAACCCATTTCTTTGTGTTTTTTTTTTCTTCTTTTAAAAATACTGACAAAACTTAAAAAAAAAAAACTCAATCTGAAATTTCTTGAAACAAAAAATCCAGGAAAATGGTGCTCTACTTATTCTTTGCAAATAATACATCATATTGCAAGTCGGAGAGGTGATAAATCTATTCATCCTACTTCTTTCTCCTCTTGTCTGTAGTTGGTGGAGAATAAGAGCCTTTCCAAATCCCACAGTGCAGTGTGTGGTTACTGATGGTCCCAAAGTTAGTGGAGAGGTGCAGTGGTACCGTGATGAGACGGTTACAATGTGAGGCAGAAAGCCATTAGAAAGCTGGGAACAGGCATGTAAGGAGCTACACTTGAACAACAAAGAAGACAGTGTTTTTCCTTAGCTTTAGTTATACTTCGTGTTTGGATGATCCAAAGCCTCACGCGGTCGTGAATGGGCTTCTAGAGTTTATGATTGATGCCTTGTCGCATGCTACCTTAGGGTGAGGAGCCTGCACGCAACCAAAGGAAGGGAAGGAGGCTTGCTCCCGGCTGCTCCACCCTTTTTCTCTTGATGCTTTTTGCTATTTTCCACTGCCACGCACTGTTGCCCTCTGCCATGTGCCACTCCTCCTTGGAGCTAGCTGAATATGGACTGAAACTTCCACAAACTGTGAGCTAAAGAAATCTTTCCAATCTCAATTTTGAGTGTCAGATATTTTGTCCCAGAAGTAAGAGAAAAGTTACCAAAGGAGCCTTCTTAATCATAGTTATTTCATTAGCTATCACTGTATCATTACGTATAGATAACGGTCATACAATCCTGTGGTTTCAAACTTTGCCTCGTAAAAACATAAGTTCTAAGTGTGCCAATGAGGTCCGTGCTCGTGTAAAGTTCAGACCATTAGTGAGTAGTTGGAAAACTTCAGGATCTCAAAACAAATGGAAATATCTACTTAAAGACTAAACACGGACCCTTTCCTTTCCGGAGTAGGTAGACATAGCCCATTTTACTTCTGCATGAACAATGACCTTGGAGGACCAAAAATACCTTCCTTAGAAGACCCAGCTGATCATATAAACGTAACTTGAGCCGTATTACGTCAGGACTTGGCTTCCTGATAGCAGTAACACAGTGAGGAACCACATAGGGATAGAGAGGCAGAATCTGGGCTATTACCTGCTGCTTATTAAAAGGATGATTTGTGTTTACTCATGGAACAGTCAGGGAGGACATAAAAGCCATTTTTGTTACAAATCATAATTCTTCACTTGGGCCTGCAAATGCACTATAAGTAATAAAGGCAGAGCAGAGTTTGACCTTCTTTTTTGCATCTTTTTTTTTTTTTTTTACTGTAGATCTTGGTTCAGGTCTTTTCTCAGCTCTATCTAGGTATATATTGAGCATTTATGGAGTGCTCATCTAGGAGCTGGCCAGACAGGATTGATTAACACTAAATGTACAATATCTCATCTCTCTTTAAGACTGAGAATGCCAAGATAATAGGTGTACAGGACATTCAGCTGCACCCAGAAGCCTTCAGACATTGTCCTAAGCCTATGATCTCCAGGATTCCAGGAAGGGCAGAGCCCTGAATCACTGAGATCACCCCAGATAATCTTTTCCTGAGAATGAATCCATCCCTCAGCTATAAAGATTCCAAAACTTTGAACTGACTTGATAATCAACCAGACCCAGCCCAAGCCCACCAATGAAATCTTAAAAGTCCATTTCCTGCCTTTTCAGGTGGGCCCATCTGAACCCCTGCATCAGAAGATAGCCCCACCAACTGGTCCTTTCCAATCTTTCCTCTAATTTTCCAAAGAAAACTTCTTTTCTATAAATTTGTGCTTTAGTTTTAATTCCTATTATTACTAAAGCAAGAACCCATGCAAGCTGGTGACAATGAGATAACTTCATAACCACTGAAGAATGGATCATCATTGCTAATTGTACTTCAGTGTTGAATCCTGATTTCAGAAAACAAAAATTCCTCATAATTCTCAAGTGACAGCCCTCAGGCTGCACCATACATATATTCCAGAGAGTCACATTGTCCACCTGCTCTAAGAGCAGAGAGCACATGCTACATTTGAGAAAGTTTCTTTTCTGTTTTTAAAATATGAGTTAAGGTTTCCTCTCCCATTTTCTCATAGTTACCATCTATTCTTTCAAAGCAAACCTTCAGTATTCTATACCTGAATTGACAAGTGATTATAATGTCGTTATGTATTTCTATTATTCTTATAGTATTATTAATATGTTATAGTGAGACTAAAAATATTAGGGCATGGACTTGGATTCTTTTATGTATTATTATATCCCTAGTTTGGCACAATGCTTTGAAGATAGCAAGCACACAGGAAATTTTGAATTAGTGGATGAGTAAACACTCATACCTTTTCCCCAGTTAAATGGAAAGTCTATAAGGACTTAGTGTATATTCCTATAAGTAGGCCAATGAAAATCAAAACAGCATTTTTGAATAAAATGTGTTAGAATACGTGTGAGAAATATAAATTTCTATAGATGCAAGAAGAGAGTATTAAATAAAGAAAAGCCCATCTGACTGTGAGAAATGAAAACACCATGATCAGGCAGGGATATGCAGCCTCAGATCTAGAGAGGCTGAGAGCATGGAAAGACGTGTGAGGACGGACAGAGTGTCAGGCTCACCTACCTGGACCAGGTGTTACCTGGTGGAATCAGAAACTCAACCTTTTGATGTTTGTAAGGATGGAAAATTCATATTTTAATATAAAATATATTATTAGCATACTGATAAATTATTTCTTTTAAAAGGTACACATTGCCTGAGTAAAATGAATCTTTCTTTGGGAGGTCATGAGGCTATCAGTTTCTAAAGTAATAGCCTAGAATGAAGAGTTCAGTGCTTCTAGACAGTTTGGTATAAGCAATTGAACCTGGTGCTTCCTAACTTCCCAGTATCCAGTGGGACCTCTCTGTACTTTATACCTGAGGGTCAGATGGATGTGATACTTCATTTTAATCCAGGTCCTACAGGACCAAAAAGAGATGGCATAGAGCCCTATTGGCAGCTCTATGGCTTCAAACAGTAGCAACTGATTTAACATTTTTAAATTGGAAATTTGACAAGATTTATGCAATCAAAATTGACTATGAAAAAATGCTCACCAGGCTAAATGACCACTATACTTCTCTTAAGCCTTCTTCCAGAAAAATCAGAAAGGAAGAAGCTATTCCTTCTATGTCACAGGGCTTCTTCCTGTAATAGCATACAGGTAATAGCATACAATTTGGCTGAGATCCTTTGTGTATGGCATTAAAGAATATGGGCATGAGGTAGGGGCTTTTCCATAAAATGATTTCATTTAGAACATGCAATATATTACCTATTTCTTACTCCACAAGTTATATTTCCAAGAAGGCAAAGAAAAGCATGTTTACAAAAGGAGAAAAGCAGTTAAATTTTTTACTCATATGGGTATTTATATTTTTAATAAATAAAAATAAGAAATAATTAGCTCATCCTCTTTATAAGAGACAGACAGAGAGATGGACAGACAGAGACAGAAAAATGAAGGAGAATAGCACTGTCTTATAAAATAATCACCAAACCTCTTTGTTAGGTATACATGGGCTAAAAAGGCATATGTTCATGTGCAAGTTCTGTGATCAACTCAATGTGAAGTGGAGAACAAGCATCCCACAGGAGAATGGGACATGACCTTTTGATCTTGCTCATGTCCAGAGGCTGTTACAGCATGCTGATGTCATCTGCTTCTCAATTCTTTGAGCTCCAGCACTGTGAGTGCGGCCACAGGTATGAAAATATGTCTTCAGTTTCATTGTAGTCCTGTCCTAACATCATTCACATTCACCTATGTTCACTATTAGGTACTTAAGGTACAGACTCCTCAGACTGAAAATGAATTCAGTTCAATTTTTATAATCTCATTTGGGTATCACTTAGTGAAGGAGAAACATGCAGTCTTATCACTGGGACTCTTACTAATGATCTTTCTCTCTTTGAATCAGAGTCTACATATCCTGACCTCTCAGTTTGGCCTTTTGAAAACATCAGCCAGTTGTTTAACTAATCTGTATTAGTAATAATTATATGATAATGATAATCAAATCATTAATCATATTATTTATCTCAGAAACCCATATTAGCACTACCTTTGTGATTTTGCTTATTAAGTACAAGAAACTCAAATATAGTCAAGCATTCAAGGCTACTATAAGGGCCAGAGGTTAACGCTTGCTTAGGTAAGCGCAGCAGCCAGGGTTCAATCCCTGCTTTCGCTTCCCGCGCCGGCCCCGCCTTCGGGTGCGCTGAGCCAACGATGGAGTCCAGGCGCAGTGGCGCGCGCCTGTAATCCCAGCACTAGGGAGGCAGAAAGCAGGAGGATCACTGTGAATGTGGGCTGCATAGCGAGACCCTGTGCACAAAAAAAAAAAAAAAAAAAAAAAAATCAAGGCTACTATAATCTAAAATGATACAAATAATAAAACCATACTGGAGAGACAGTTCAGTGAACTAAAGTGCCTGATTAGGCAAGCTTAGGCAGGCACAGGGACAGTGGTTCAATCCCCAGCACCACACATTGGGCATTCCCCCCAAAAAGAAAATACTGAAGAGAATGATCAACTTTGCTATAGTATTAGAGTACTTTTACTGCTCATACTTGCATACAAATATGTGGGTTCTGATACCAATTTATTTTTAATCTCTACTAATTAATGGATGAATACTCAACCAGCTGTTTCTATGCCACTTTAGTCTATTTGGGCATTATTTCACACTCCCAGTAACCAGTCTTCAACTCTGCTTCATTGTCTCTTAAGTCAATGAATTTTTCTCCATCATTCTAGTCTAGGCCTCTCATTTCTCATCTGGATTATTTCAACAATTTGTGCTGTGTCTCTAGAATGGTTCCTTATGAATACACCCATCACATGACCATACCAAATAATTGTCTAAAAGATGAAGCTGGGACTTCTGGGAACATAGTGGATAGCAGAGAAAGAGCCTCCCTCAGATTTGGTGCCTAGACAATGGAATATAGTAACATGGGGAAGAAAAGAAGGAAGAATGTGGGTTCCCAGGACCTGAAGCAATAACTAAAGTTCATGGGAAGAGAAAAGAGAGAGATTTTAATGAAGGAGAAGAAGATGGCAAATGACACCCATTCCTTAAACCCTGACTCACTGTCTGGAAGGGGAAGCTTGAACCTGAAGACACACAGTGACTGCTGGCACCCCTAAAGGACTCCACACAGAGGCACATCATTGGAATGGAGCTGTGGATGCAGTGGATTGGATTACAGTGGCTAGAGTTATTGAGGTTCACATGTCTGACCTGAGAAGGCGATAGGCAGATACCCATCTTGGAGAGAAGCCAACTGAGCCCAGAACTCAGAACAGCAGTAGGCTGGCTCCATCTAGCAGCTTCCAGTGTCAAAGTGATCCTTCTGAGTTCAAGTTGGCAGGAGGTCAAGAAGCTGAGTGCATGCCAGCAAGGAGCAGGATTAAGCTGGCAAGAGGCAAGCAGAGTATTACAGGCTGGACAGAACGGATTCCAGTCTTACAGCCCGAAACTAGCCTGAATGTCAGTAGAACATAAGGTGCTGTGATTATCCAATTCCTTACCATAAATCTACGGTTAGCTTGCTAGGATTAGATCTGGACCCTGTATGCCCACTTTCTGCATGAGTGATAGCGCACATGCACACCTTCAAGTGGACATCATTTCTTTTCTTGTTTTTGGTCTAGTTTTTCTTGACTGTTTGTTCTTGTTTTTATATGAGTGTGAACATAATTTATAAGTTTTGAGTAGCTGCTCTGTTCTTTTTATTTTTTTTCCTTTTCTTTTCTTTTTCCTCTCCTGTCTTCTTTATCAATTTCCCAAAATTTGTGTAATTTTCCTTTATCCTCCAATCTTACTTCTGACCTTGTCATCTTCTAACTCTCTATTTTCCCCTAGTCCTCTTTAAATGTATTCCCCTGCAGGTAGAAATCATCATATTCAGGGCTCATTTACTACATACAATTTATGGATAACATTAGATTTTTTTATTTTATTGAAGTACAAATATCAATCAGACAGTTTCAAGACATCCTAACAAGACAGATTCAATAAATTAATACATTGCACACTGTTTTCATAATGTTTTGGTATCATACAGGGTGCATACATGATATTATATTTACAGATATTATTTTAGCAGATGTCTCTTATCAGTAAATTAAGAGTGTAGCTGCTTACTTATCTAATTTTTTATACATGAATTATATCAAAAATTCAATAATTATTTTCCTAGTTGATGACCATAGTACTAGAAGCCAACATAATATCCTGTCCAACTACCATTAGTGCAGATCTTTAAGGAAGAAATTCTCTCTCTCTTTTTTTTTTTTTTTTTTTTTTGGCAGAACTGGAGATTGAACTCAGGCCCCTGTGCTTGCCAGGGAAGCTCTTATTGCACTGAGCCATCTCCCCAGCCAACATTAGATTTTGTTGTATAAACACAAATCTAGTTCATAGGGCTAAAGTTGGTAAATTAAAGTCACCTCACTTTTTCATTTTCTAGACTGCTTAATGTTAGTGTTATTACTGATTGTACCACTTTAGCTAAGGTGACAAATTGTTCCAATCAGTTGTTCTCTCTGATGTGCCAAGATTTGAACTGCCTGAGGGTCATAAACACTACTATAGGCCAGTATCAAAGAAGTAGGGGCTAGGCCAAGTAGGCAGCAACACTCCCCCCAACTGAAGAGGTAGGGTCTTGCATCAGTCTCAAAATCCAGGGAGGCCTCAAAGACACCTCTAAGAATTAGTCATTACCTAAGAGTTATACAAAAAAAAAATAGATATTAGAGGATTTCAGAAAACAGAAAGATATTTCTTGCTCCTGGATAGGAAGAAACAACATTGGGAGTATACAGCAATAAAGCTACTTTCTATAAGCAATTCATAAGCATCAACCAAGGAATATAGCAATATGAGGAAGACAGGATGGAGGAAAGTGCCCCCCCTTGACCCAAGAAGGACCTGAAGGGCAAATTAAAGCCCACAGACAGTATAAAGAGAGAAATTTCAAAGAAGTAGTAGGTAAGTAGCTGATAGCTCCTTCTCCCTGTGGTGGGACTCATTGCATGTGAGGAATGGTTCAAATCTATAGATTCAGTGACTGTGGGCAACCCCAGAGGCCTCCATGGAGAGACACAACAGTGGAGGGGAGCAGTTGATGGGAAGAAGGCAATGAGAACTATGTATAGTTACTCTAGAACAGACACAGACCAAAATAAAATGAGCTGAAGAAAATTATGGAAGCCATGAATGATAAACATAGGAAAGAAATGGAATCCATAATGCAGATTCAATTGGATTCCAGAAGAATAAAATTTCCATTGAAAATATCAATAGCAGATTAAGCCAATGTAAAGGCAGGGTCTTAGATATAGAAGACAGGCTAGTGGTTAGGGACCATGAAAAGAAAGATTTTTTAAAAACAAGTGAATACAAGAAATCAATACAAGGTGGTAGGGTATATAAAGAAGAATAACAAGATTGATCATCTATTCTAGGTCTCTTCTGGTTCCATATGAATTTTAGGAAGCTTTTTCTGGATGAATGAGATATGCTGATGGTATTTAAATTGAGACTGCATTGAATCTGTATAACAATTTTGGGAGTATTACCATTTTCACAATGCTATAACTTCATATTCAGGAGCAAGGAATATCCTTCCATGTTCTGAAATCCTCCTTGATTTCTGTTTTTTCAGAGTACTATAATTTTTGTGCTGTATAAATCTTGTACAGCCTTCGTGAGATTTATTCTTAATTATTTCATTTGGGGGGTATTATTTTGAAAGGTGTGATTTCTATCATTTCTCTCTCAGTGTGTTCATTGTTTGTCTATAGAAATGCTATTGATTTTTCAGTATAGATTCCATATCCTGCTTTACTTCTGAATTTAGTTATTAAATCTATAAGTCCCTTAATGGAGTTTTTTGGGTCTTCTATGTATAGTATCATGTCATCAGAAAATAATGATAATAATTTTACTTCTTTATTTCCAATCATTATTCCTTTTATTTATAACTTTCTCTTGTCTAATTGCTCTGGCTAATCTTTCCAGAACTGGATTGAACAGGAATTTAACAGTGGGCATCCTTGTCTTGCTCCTGCTTTTAAAATAAAGGCTCCATTTAGTACAAAGTTGGCTATTGATTTTTCATAGATGGATTTTATCAGGTTGAGGCAATCACCATCCATTCCAATTTTCTGTATGACTTGTATCAGGAAAAAATAGATATTAGAGGATTTCAGAAAACAGAAAGATATTTCTTGCTCCTGGATAGGAAGAAACAACATTGTGAAAATTGCCATACTCCCAAAATTATTATACAGATTCAACGTAATCCCAATTAATATACCATTAATATAACACATGATGTGGAAAGCCAGTTTTTCAGCACCAATTATTAAAGAGGCTATCTTTTTTCCAGTGACCATGTTTGACCCATTTGTCAAAAGAGAGTGTGTCCGAGTGTGTTTGTAGTTGTGTCTGTGTCTTCAATTCTGTTCTATTGATTTTCAGGTCTGTTTGTTTTACTAGTGCCATGCTGATTTTGTCACAGACAAAATCGCCTTTTCCAAAGGTGAAAAATAGACCCTTGCCTATCACCATTCACAAAACTATAGAAAAATGGATTAAAGAACTTAAATATTGAAACTGAAACACTAAATCTTCTGTAAGAGAAAGTAGGTAGAAATCTTAAAGATGTAAGTGTAGATAGAGAGTTCATGAACAAAATCAAACTGCATGGAAAATACTTCAAAGAGCCAACAATTGAGATCTTACCTTTTTTGAAAATTTTCTGTGTATCAGGATAAATCACCAACAGAGTGAAAAAAAAAGGAAAGAAAAGACCAACAAATTGGAAAAATATTATAGTGGACTATCCTTCCAACAAAAGAATCCTATCTAGAGCATATAGAGAATATTTTAAAATTTTGGCTTCCAAAATCCAAACACTCAGTCAAAAAATGGGTATCTGAAATGAATATGAACTTCACAAACAAAGAGATACAAATGGTAAATAAATATATAAAAAATGATCAACATCATTGGCCATTCAAGTGATGCAAATTAAAACAATGTTGAGTTTCCATCTTATATCAGAAAGAATGGCTAACATTAAGAAGCCATCCAATAAAAAATGCTGGAGAGGCTGTGGGGAACAAGGAACTTTCCCCACTGTAAATGGGACTGTAGACTGCTGAAACCAATGTGGAGATCAATGTGACCACAGGGTATCTTCTTCACAAGTGTCTCATATCTTCTTCACGAGTGTCTCTTCCTTAGGAGTCAGAATTACCTTCACATCAGAGATCCCATCCTGTCCCAGGACATAAGGGACACTAAGGAAGACATCATCTTTGATTCTATAGAGCCCCTTAATCATGGTAGAATTTGGATGCATTCTCCTAAGATTCTTCATTATACTTTCTGCCAAGTCTTCCACTCACAGTCCAATGGCCCAGGATGTGTAGCCTCCTAAGTGCAGATGGCCAATCTCAAGGATCAGCTGATTGTGAATCTCCTTAAGGAGATTGCCCCACAGCCAAACATTAGATAATAGTTGTTGTTTTTTTTAAACTAAAACTTCAGTATCCATCTTTAATTGTAGTGTTGGCACTTTGTTATGAATAAATGGGTTTTAAGTTGCAATTTGGGTGCTTGGCCTCTAAACGCTCACCATCACATATGTAAATAATGTTCTATCTAATTTCACATCTCTCTTCTAATAAATATAAAGTTTTCTCATAAAAATTATGCTTTTAATTTTTCCTTTGGAAAGAATTTGATTATAAGTAATTTACTTTGCAAGTAGCCATGAATTTTCAGTGATTGTCATTCACATTTAGGAATGTTTCGTGAGGTAAAGAGATTTCATCCATTGTTTTCAAATGATGATTCATTTATGAATACTAAATTTAGCAATATGAAATGTGGTAGAGTTTTAAGCATTACTATGAAGCTCTTTATTATTCTTTCTAAACATGAAAACAATATTTTTCAGAATTAAATATTTTAACAGCCTAAGAAAAAAATTGGGTACTATGCTTATTGTACCCAAAGGAACTAATAGCTTCATGACTATAGTTATAATAAATATAGATATTTATTATAGAAGGATTGAGGAATTCTAGCTTGAATCTACAGTGTCTGAAAATTTCACATGAAAAAACATTTCTATTTTATTTTAACAAGGAATTTAAGGTAGAATTTATAAAAAAAAATTTGTACTTTTTAGGGAAGGGTCTACAGGACAGTCAGGGTCTCACTTCTACATTGGACTCATATTGATCCACCTGTTTACAGCCTCCCAAGATCTGGAATTGCAGGCGTGCACCACCATAAGTCTCAATTGCTGTCTTAGCCTCCCTGAGGGTGGGGCCAGCATGGCAGGCCTGGGGATCAAACCCTGGCTCCTGTGCCTGCTTGCAGGTGCTTTAATCTGCTGAGTTATTGGGCCAGCTCTTGAATTATTGTTAAATGTAATTATAAAAAGAAAACTGGAATAGGAGATCTCACAGGTTTTCTAGTATAGGTGGATATTTACAGTAAGTCCCTGACTTACAAATTTTCAAGTTGTGAATCTTCACAGAAATAATGGACCTTGAATTAGAAACACTTACAGATGGGGACAAATCATGAAAATAGCTCCTGTGTCTGCTGAACACCATCATAATTCTACTGCTGTGTGCTCACTCTGCAGTGTGATAGCATGCATTATTACAGTGCTCATTCAGAGCCCAAGACATCTGGAAGAAAGAAGAGAAGCAGTGATGTAGAGGGGACTGCTAGGAAGTGCAAAGGAGTAATTATGGAAACAAAAGTGAAAATAATTGAGAGGTTGGACCAAAATGAAATGATGGTAGATGCTGGTCATTCTTATAACATGAATTGTCCAACCATTGACTCAGTTCATGGGCATGTGAAGTCTGCTGTGCCTGTGAAATCAACAGTAACATCCCAGAAGCATAGTAAAGTGACAGAGCAGATGGAGAAACTTCTCATGGTGTAGACACAGGATCAGAATCAGTGTTAAGTCCCACTCAGCTTAATCCTCACTCATAAAACAGCTAAAAAACTGAAGACTCACTGTGTCAGACTTACAAACAAATCCAATTTACAAAAGCTCTTCTGGAATGGAACTTGTTCTAAATCGAAGACTTACCATAGTAATGGTGAAATGGTTTCTGAATCAATGTTTTCCAGGCTGTAACATATTTATATAGATGAAAAAGACATACTATTGATTTTTTGTGAAACAAACAAGAAATCCTCCAGAAAATTGTACAAGAATAATAGATGATTCCATTAGGTCACTTGGAGTAGATAATTCACTTCTTAACTTTTGTAATAAATCTTCACTCATGCTAATATGTGGTTTCATAGCTTTTTAGTACTTGTAATAGAAAATTGATTTAAAACTTCTACTATGAACATGATGGTACTTCAGAGAAAACTTTAAGTAGACCATGTCTCATTAATATTACTTAGCAGTAGTTTGATTTCATTTCAGCATTTATGAGATTTAAGCTTACCTCTCAATTTGATTGGCTAGTGATCTCACATAAGGGATTAGTAAAGCACATTTCTGGGTATGTCCTGGTAGATCACAGAAGTATGACCTAGAGTGCTATACACCGTCCCTTGCAATCTTAGGCTCTGTTTTCCGGCTGCCATAGAAGAGCCAGCTATTGTCCTCCACATCCTCATAATATAATGTCTCTACTTTGAAATCAGGTAAACATAAACTGAAACTTTTGAAACTGTGAGCCAAATAAACCATTTTCTCTTTTAACTTATGGATATCAGATATTTCCAGCATCTGGAAAGCTGATCAATGTGCAGAAAACCAGAAGAGATGCTGTCATAGTGGAAGAGGTGAGGATGTCATGTCATCACTCTTTCAACATATTTTAGCAATTATTTTTAATGACATTTGCAAGAAGAGATAAGTATACTCACATATAAGCATAAAAAGTATGTTAGTTTAAATATATTCAGGAATATTCTATATTCATCCATTCTGAGTATTATTGTAGGTCAAAGTTTTTATATAGTCTAAGTCAGTATTTCTCTAATAATATTGGTACCATGTGGCATGGTGGTTCTTCTGCATTACTGAATTATATGATATAATTCTTTTTTTTTTCTGTTTTGTATTTAGCCCAGGGTCTAAAGGGTCTCATTATGTGGCTAGGACTTGTGGTGATTCTCCTGTTTCCAACCTCCCAAGTGCTGTAATTACAGGCATGCACCACCACGCCCAGTCTCAATGGCCCTCTCTGTGGGCCTGGGGGTGGGGCCTGTACTCCATACTGGGCTGTGCTCTGCTGAAGCAGGCACTGGAGTCTGCTGAGCCATCTGGTGGGTCCTAAGATGTAATTATCAAGATCATTTTTCTCATATCTTTCTTTAGTGCTTAGATTTCCATTAGTTTTCTCAATAAATATTACTTTCAAATCTAAATTCTGAGCTGACTAGGGTGAACACAAGGACAATCTTCTGTCCGTTTTTTAGGATAGATAATTTTATATATCAACTTTACATTTCCAGGATAAGGTTTAGAAAAAATATTAATATTTTGTCAATACTTAAACATGACATGGCAAACAGATTTTTTTTTCATTTGGAGTTTTGTTTTGTTTTTTGGCAGAATCAGGGATTGAAGTCAGGCCCTTGTGCCCAGGGAAGTTCTTATTCCACTGAGCCATCTCCCTAGCCCTGGCAAACAGTTTTTAAAACAAAATAAAACAGAGTTGGAACATATTAAGCTCAATTTTCCAAATGACTATCATTTAAAAATGGGTATGAAGCAGGAATCACAAGAAAAGAAATCCATCAAACCATTAAAGAACAACTCATTAAAATGTCATAATATCTAAAAAGTGGCAAACATTAAGAATTTAAGGTATCACTGAAAAAAATAAGAATAATAGTGGATACAAAATGAATCTGGGAAGAGAAAAATTGAAGAAGTTGTGAAAATTAACAAATTGCAGCTTTCAGTGAATCGTGGGAGCCCATTGTCAGAAAAGAAAAAATAACATCGAAAAAATCCTGCTTTAAATTCTAACACCAGGACTTTTTAAAACTGACCCAGAAAGTCCAAAGTAACAGTCAGGTAAGACTATTAAGTGGAAAATTACCCTCTTTTCTGCAGGAAGCTGGAGGTATCTATTTTAAGAATTTGGTTCTATTTTGATATTGCACTGATATTTGAGGTGATATAGAGAAGCAGATCAAATTTGTAAACAAAACCCAAGGCACACATTCCCTAGGCTTGGGTTTGACCCAGAGAATCTCAAAATGTTATAGTTTGTGTCTAGATGTCCCCTCAAAGCCTCGTGTAGTCACAGGGTGGCTTCTAGATTTTGCGATAAATTCATAATCCCATCCTGGGATTACAGTTGTGAGTGCTATACTCACCCTGGTGCAGATAGCTTGAATGCAATTTAAGGAAGAGAGAGAACCTTGCTCTCTGCCACCACTCCTCCCTTTGTGCTTGCTGTTTTGTTGTCTTCTACAGCCGTGAACTGCTGCCTTCTTCCATGTGCTACTCTGCCACTCAGAGTCAACTAAGTATGGACTGAAACCTCCACAAACTATGAGTTAAATAAAAACTTAACTTAAACTTGGTGTCAAGTATTTTGTCCCAGCAATGATAGGAAAGTAACTGAGACATATGCTGTTTGCTTTGAGGTTGAATTTTGCAGAACTAAGTATTTTGTAACCTCAGATCTACTCTGAAGGGAAACAGTGATGACTTTCCAATTTCCACACTCTCATTTGAGATTGGTTGACATGACCATGCTTCCATTTGAGTGGGTCTTGTTTTACAAATTTCTGGAAAGAAACATAAAAGTGATTCAAAATATTGGTGCCACATGGGTAGAACATCTGAATTCCTGTTGAGCTTGTGTCTAGCCTGACAACTGAGAAGTCTGCCGCATCTCCCCAGGTAGACAAGTCATTTATTACCTAGTCAATTTTCCAGAAAGCAGTGAGCCACTTTAGTGTTTTCTGATTTACATTAAGTATAAGACAAATTTTGAAGCCAGTAGAAAACAAAAACAATTCAGGTCCTTCTATTAGGCTATTAATAAAGTTTCAACCTCAGCATCTGGCATTTGGGGACAAAGAAATGACTCCACAGCTGGAAAAGTCATGGGACACTGCCAAATACCTAGCAGTTAAGTGTGTTCAAAGGACAGTCCCAGATAAAATTTCAACAAAACTCAAAGCTATAATTACCTTCCATCTACTTCACACCAAATTCAAGGTAAATAGTTTAAGGTATTAGGTAATAAACACTGCATAGTTTCTGTTAAAATAAAGTGGCTGCTCAAAGGACCTAATTTAATTTATAGAAGTCTCAGTATCTCATATCTAGGCTACTAAAAATTGAAAATGATTACTGACATTTTTCCTTAAACTAATCCTAAATCTTGAACTGCAGTCACAATTTCTTTATTTTTTTTCTGTGCTAACCCAAATAACCTCAAAATGTTAGGCATGCTTCCAGTAGCACTTAGCTCTTTATACATATCTTTTACTTGCATTTCAGGTTTCTCATTGTAATCATCAAAAATCCCACAAGCCCACATTCTTCTTCTGTCCAAAAAATACTAGAAAAAGTAAATAAAACATATCTGTCAGTGTGTCATGCATCACTATTCCAACTTTATACTGCTGAGTTCACTCACAAATACATCTTAGGCACGACCTGCATATGTCCCTTCTGGCCCCATTAAGATTTTTCTCTTGTTCAGCAGCTTGTGTTGTATCCATACCTCTTAGATTTTTCAGAAAAGCTTAGTCTTAAAGAAGTCTAAATATCTCTAAACTGGAATTCAAAAATCCAAAATTCTCTAAAATCCAAAACTTTTTCAGCACTGACATACCACTTCAAGTGGAAAATTGTTTCACTTAAAAAATTGTTAACTATATTGGATCCATTTACATTCAGGCTGTATGTATAAAGGATGTGCAAAATATAAACAAATTTCATGCTTAGACTTGGGTCCCACCTCAAATGTATCTCATTATGTGTAGTCATGAGTTGCTCAACCTTGTCAAGGTTACCTTCTGAGAAATGGATTTTAGGTAGCTTAGTTGCATCATTATGTGTGCATGCTTAATACAGGACAGTGACGGTGCAAGTAGGCAACATAATTGTGTGGCACTAGGGTCACATACAGTGCTCATCATTCACTGAAATGGCACATGGTTGTGTATGAAAATATTCCAGCATTACAAATAAAATAAAACCTTGAAGCACTTCCAATCCCAGGTCTTTCAATGAAGGGGTACTCATCCTGTCTTGTATCTTTTTACAATAGCATCACAAGGGGCAACTTCTTTAGGCAAAGCTGCCCACATATTGGTAGTGAGATGTTTAGTGTAGGCATTGTCCTTTCACCAGTCTGCACAATGTACTCTGCCTATAGTGACTTACGACATCCACCATAAGCAATAAGCTTTGATTGAAGCATTTACCCTCATAAAAAGTGCTAACTATTTCTTCAGTGTATGCAAGGGTAGTCCATTACCAGAAGGAATCCCACCATATCCACAGTCAACCATACTCTCAGAGTCATGAGGATGGCAGAAAGTGTCTCTCCCTCTGCTCACTGAGTCATTTTTCCTAGAGGAAAAGGCCCTTTCAGATGAGTATCTAGAAAAATCCCTCTCAGGCAGGGTTGAGGATACATAGCAACAGAAGAGATAAAAGAGACACACACACAAAAAAAAAAAAAGCCTATTTTACTAAGGAAGTATAAAATGAATGTTTAAAATAGAAATTTTAACTTGTAAAAAACATTTATTTCATACAGGGTCTCGCTACACACTCATAGTGTCCTCCTGTCTCAGCCTCCCCAGAGCTGGAATTACAGGCATGTATCACCACGCCAGGTTTTAGGGCCTTCACAGCCCACCTGAGGCTCTGCAACAGGCACATTGTGCAGTACCTGGGATTGAACTCGGGTCCTTTCACTTGCCAGGCAGGAGTTTAAACCACCAACATATCTCCCCAAGCCTAAAAATAAATTTTAAAAAATGAAAATATTTTGTAACCAGAATATAGGCAAAATGTGTTTACTCACAGATATAACATTGTAACTGAAATTCACATGGTACTTTTGAGATAATGATATCATTAAATTCTCCCTTTGTGCCAGATACTAAGTGCATTGCTTTAGTTCATAATATTATCTAATCTTCATAATAACCCAAAATTGTAGATGGCATTATTGTTACAATTCCGTGGATGGACTAGAAAGTTTTTAGGCTTTGGTTCAGTATGTGTTGTGTGCTGTCTGCATTATAATTAAAGATTATAAACATTAATCCTTGATTAAGCAATAAGGATCTGGAGATCAAAAAATTTTACATAAGCCCTCAGTCCCTTCACACACACGCTCAGAACAATGAACTGGCACATTCAAAGACAGCAAGAGTTTTTGAAATAGACTCAGACAGAGCTGGATTTTCTCATACCTTAACATAAAAATATAACCACATTTTGGAGTTGTAGCTGACAGTTCAATATTTGAGGTCACACATATAGCAATAAATAAAATATTATAATAATAAGGATCAGGGGCTGGGGAGATGGCTCAGTGGAATAAGTGCTTCCCTGGCAAGCGCAAGGCAAGGCAAGGGCCTGAGTTCAATCCCTGGTTCTGAAAAAAAAAAAAAAAAAAAGTAATAATAATAATAATAAGGATCATTTAGAATGGAAATCAAAGGGCCGGCCAAATAGCCCAGTAGATTAAAGTATCTCCTAAAGGCAGGGACCAAGAGTTTGATCCCCAGGCCTGCCATGCTGGCCCTGCCCCCGGGGCATGCTGAGATGGCCATTGAGACTGGGAGAGGTGGTGCACACCTGTAATCCCAGCACTTGGGAAGCTATAAACAGGAGGATCATTGTGAGTCCAATCTATGCAGTGAGACCCTGTACACCCTGTATGCCCTTGTCCTAAATACAAAAAAAAAAAAAAAAAAGGAAATCAGAAAACCTTAACCAGATTCATGTAAAAAAATCTGATCTAGATTTCCAGGACCAGAGTAGAGTAACAAGTGGTGATTAGACCTAAAAATCCACTTAACCCAGAAATCCACTAGGCCTTGGATCTAGAAGCAGATGGTGGCCACAGAAGGTAATGTTCTGGGACTGTAGGTAAGGGAACAGAAGTTGTCCAAAAAATTCAGGGCAGGTTCTAGGGTCAAGGCTTGACAGTGGAGACTGATGAGCAGCTATTCTGACTCAGGAATAGACCAAACAAAAAAAAAAATAACACCACAATTATCCTCCTAGATCCACGATATACCCCCTGAGAGCTACAGATTTTTGAGAACTGAGCATTGGAGGAAAGAACTTATCTGAATACTGGAGAATAAGCCATATTGGTTTCTGGCTCTGTGTGAGGATCTCCCATCTCTGTGTCACAGAGGGACAGGTGTCCACAGGCTCTCTGAACCCTTAGAAAACCAGAAAGAAATGATTGCAAATCTGCGAGTCTCAGTAGAAGATAGATGCATTATGAAATCTATGAAATCTAATCCTAAGAGAGTCAACCAATAAAATCAATGATCAAAACATGAATTTACTGTAGGCATAATTTTATAGAATATGTTTGGCTAAACTTTTAAATAAGTAGGGGCTGGGGATTTGGCTCAGTGGTAGAATGAGTGCCTACCAAGCTAGAAGCCCTGGGTTTGGTCCTCAGCACCAAAAACAAAAAATAAATAAGTAAATAAATAAAACCCTCCTAAAAAACAATTCAACCAAAACATATAGTAAAATTTAAAAGAGACCAAAAACAAACAAGGCAATTAAATAAGTAGGCTAAATGTGTCCAAAAAGATAAATGGGGCATAATTTTTTTAACCTGAAAAAAGTATTCTGTAAAACACAAACAAGGAAATGCAACAAGTACAAGTGGCAAGGAAAGAAAACCAGCAGTAAACTGAGAAATCAAAAGTGAAATTATTAAAATAAAAATAAAACAAATCAGATAAGGGCCAAACAAGAGAAAGGGAGAGGCAGAGGGAGAGGGAAGAAACAGAGAGAGAGAGAGTTAAAGAAACATGAGTTTTTCTACAAAAGTAAGGAGAGCAAAGACTAATTTTCAGTAGCAAGAAAATAACCTAACAGATCTGAGCTTCGCCTCTAACATCTGCAAGAGGCTTTCTTGGAATCTAATTAAACTCTTCTTGCCTTAGTTTAGCAACTATCTTTGATAAAGCTTTTAAAGAGAAAGTATGCCCTATATTTTGTGGAATATTTACCAAACAAGTACACACAGTCACTCTTTCGTTAGTTTAAACATTCTAAACTAGTGAGAAATGATTTGCTCAGTCTACTTTCTGCAAACTCATTTTGGAGACTATGGACAGGAGTTAGGGTGAAGCATCAGGGAGGGAAAGCCACAGTTCTGAGTGAATTAATGATCATATCTGGTTTTCTAATGGAAGATTGTTTTAGGGTAAGGGTCTAAATTACAAGTGTTTTCAACACCAAGATGTATAGGAACAAATCCATCAGCATCCTTTTCTATGTCAGGAATTGTGCAGGAGTGAATAGGAGACTTAGCCAAAGTTCTGGTCAATGTGTTTGAAGAAAGTTGAGTGATTTCTTTCATCTAGATATGGCTTGTTTGTGTTCTCCAAATGTTCATATGCTGAAATTTTTTGTTAAGGTTGTATAACCTTAAAAAGGAGGGACTTGGTGAAAGGTGATTAAATTGCTGGGGTCACTGCTTTCAAAAGGGATTAAGATACTTCTTGTAGGACCCCAGAAAATGTTGTTATAAAAACAGCAACCTTAGCTCCTGGGTCTCTCTTTATTCTTGTCTTGTCATGTGATCTCTTTCTTCCCTATGCTCTTCCCATCATGCCATTTCCTGATGTTGTCATGTAGCCAAAAGGCTGTTATCCTTGGCCAAGTAAATGGGGCCACCTGATCCAAGGCTTTCAGTCTCCAAAACTGTAAGCTAAATGAACCTCTTTCTTTATAACGTCCTGTCTCAGGTGTTTCACTGTAGCAACCAAAAATGGACAAATACAATGTTGATTCATTTTCTTCAGTCTAAGTTCCAAAAAGGATTGTGTGTATGACTATGGGGTAGCCCTTTTCTTAGCAGGACAATAGGCCACAACTGAAGGGTCATCTCATCTGGTGCTACATTCTAGAGCTGCAGCCCCTGGTGAAGAAACCACTCTCCTCTTGGTGGAAGGGTGCATAACTGATGATAATGTGGCATACTGGTGGCAGTGGCTTTACCTAGAAGTAGTTCTCTGTTTAGAACCTAGAAGTAAGCTAGGAAACTAAGGGACACTGAAAAGAACTTGTGGCTGCCGAATAAAACATGTATGTCAATTTTTCTCTTGATTTAGTCGAACTTTTAAAAAAAATACAGTGTGCTCTATTTGAAAGGGCAATTGATTCATAAACACATCTTACACAATGAAACAATGGAGCCATGAAGGTAGATTGTAGAGGTTGAGTCATTTTAGTTGGAGGATATTCTGAGCAATGGTTACAATGACAGACTTTGCTGATGACTTGGCTTCACATGGGCTCAAGCTGAATCCTCACCTCCTCCTGGCTCCCTGTGGAGCCAAATCCAAAGAATGAGATGTGTGCAGAACTTCAGAGGGCCCTTGACCCACCTGGTCTGCCACAGTCCTATTTGTGGTTTTGGAAGTCTTCTAGCTGCTGTGATCTCTCCGGAAAATTCTACCATCCCTCATAACTATCTTATTGGACAATTACATTTTTTCTTGTCTCTGTTTTTTTATTTTGTTCCATTTCCATAGAAACATGGAACTGGAAGATACTTTAGGGATTATCTAGCTCAGAATTCACATCTTACAGATGAGAAAACTGAGGCCCAGAGAGATTAAGTTACATTTTGTCTTCAGTGAGCCATGGAAAAAAGGAATAGACCCTCAAAAAGAATGTGGCTCCTGTCAGAGAGCTTGGCTATGTCTACAGGACTTGACGTCAGCAGAGTTTCTCAGAGTGGCAGATGGCTCTCACATCCGTGGAACACCTCCGACCTCCAGGAACACAGGTCACTGTGAAAAGCTTGTGCTCTCCTAGGAATTAACTGACTCTGACTCTGGCTCTTTCACCTTCTCAGCATGGTTTGGCCAAATATGCTCCTTCCCATCTTCCTGCCAAACTTAATGTCATTCAGAAGGTTCTCCCTGTAGCTAAATCTGATTCTCTACCTTGCTGCCTCTGTATAATGTTTTTCTCCTTGCCATGGAATTTATCTCATTTTGATGCTACCTGGTACCAATGAGCAGGACTCATGGCCAGACCACATTTGTACTAGACCCAGTGGAGTATTGTTTCTTTCCTTCCATCTCCATGGGGACTGTGACATGTCCCTTGCACACCTGCACACAGTGTCTGCCAAGAGATTACTCACTTGAATAGACCACATGCAGATCTCAGGGCTCATGAGAACAAGGCTCTCAGACTGTTCCTGCTGGACATCTGTGGCCCAGGGCTTCTCTTTAAAAGGAACAAACTGAGACAAACATAAGTGGTCTTAAGACAATGAACTGAGATAGTCTATCTAAGAGTCCAATGGGTATCAGATCCAATCAAATCATCTTGGGCAATCATTAAAATTTCAGATTCTATCATGGTTAGGATTTGTTTTTGCAAGGTTAATAATTAATACAGGGCATTAAAATTTATAATATAAACTTTATAATATTTTATAATGAATCACCCATAGAATTATAAATAAAACAGAAAACCTATCCACACACTAAAGAATCTAGCTGAGGGCATAGAGTGTATAACAATGCCTTCCACAAGTCAAACTGGAGGCCTAGAGCCCACAAGGAAGTCTAATGCAGGTCTACTTCATGGATTTGTGCTGGAAAGACCCAAAGATCAGTGGTGGAAGCTAGGAAGTCTATGGCAGCAGGATGAAGGATCTGTGCTAACAGATCTGAGGGATCTGAACTAGAGCTAGGAAGCAATGTTGAAGGTAAGTACAAAAGCTTCCTTAAAAGTACCACAGAGATTCTCAATAACAGTGAGGTCCCAAGCTCCTCCAGAGATGAGGAAAGCTGAGTTCCCATCAGGAAAGCCAATGGAACAAGTCTCTCCCTGAGGCTGACCAGTGCACCATCTTCCCCTCAGGAGCTACGAAGTGATGCTCAAGGTGAGGAACAAAGTTCCTCCAAAGTTCATTGGGAAATCCAGCATGACAAAGTCTTCCAGCAGAACAGCCCAAGAGAACTAGCAGTGTCCAGGAGCTCCAACAGCTTCTCTAAACAGCATCCCTAACAGTGGTTTTTGACAGCTTCTCCTGTTCTGCCTTTATGCTGCTAGCAACAATCCTCAGGTGGCCTTTTGCAACCAGCACCATGCTAGTTCAATTCAGCTGGGTTAGAAATCCACTACAGATTCCTAGGCTTTCCCTATAGGGATTATAGTTTGGTACACAACAGAGCCCAGGAAAGTGACTTTCTTATAAGCTCCAGTGATCCTAATATGCAACAAATGCTCACCTCCAAAGGCTGCATAGAAGAAGCTGAGGATTTGGCCACAGAGCCTACCACCTCCTGGAGCTCCATGCAATTGATTTAGACTGCAGATATCAGCCATGCCAAGAGAAGCTATTGACTGATCCTGCATCACAAAACGGCCTACTTCTCTTTCTGTTCCTGGGATTTTTCTCTGTGTTTCTCACCCTGGTTTGGTAAGAGATAGGCTATTCACAAAGAAGAGTATCTGAAAACAGAGGAAGGGGCTGGCCAAATAGCACAGCGGATTAAAGAGCCTGCAAGCAGGCACAAGGGTCAGAGGTTCGACCCCTGGGCCTGCCGTGCCAGCCCCACCCCCAAGACTGGGCATGGTGGTGCATGCCTGTAATTCCAGCTCTTGGGAGGCTATAAACAGGCAGATCTCTACAAGTCTTATTTAGTAGTGAGACCCTGAACACCCTGTAGATGCTTCCCTAAAAATACACACATGTACACACACACACACACACACACACAAGTGGAAGATACAATAATACAATGAAGATAGCACAGAAAGGGAATGTCATGAATAATGAAGAGAGTATGCTGTTTCACAATTTTCCCAGACGTTATTACTAAGCCAAAACATCTGGTTGACTTGTGTTGAAAACAGCCATTAGCTATCTGCCAACCTATTAATGTGTGCCCACTTGCCCACCTAATACAAAAACACAAACATCTGACCCAGATATAGATATATATAGATATATATATCTATATCTATATATATATGAAATAGTAAATAAAAAACATTAGAAATGATGCATAATTTCTTTTTCCGCTCCCATCCTCCTCCTCCAATGTCATCCTGCCCTCTCCTTTCTTATTTTAGTCCCTTATGCATGATATGGAAAAACAAAACAAAAATAAAAATTAATCCCAAAGTTGCAGTTTTGATCGGTGTCCAACTCAAATTTGATTTACTGTTTGTTTGTTTGTTTTTTTACAACTTTTAAGTGTGACATTGTGTGAACACCAATATGGCAAGATATCAGGTAGAAAATACACAGGAGTCAAGTAGCTCTGCCTCTTAGGCCTCAGCTGCATTTCCTACTTTCATAGGGATACTACAGATTAAATGTTACACACACAGAGTGTGACAGGGGTGGGTGGGAGGTAACAATTTTCTAGTGGAAACATCTTTTCCAGTTATTTTATCTTTCAGAGTTCCTCCTTAAAATTAAAATCACCATTTGGCTCTTTTACACCTTGTGTGCAATTTCAAACCATTTCCCCTTGAAATTTCCTTAGTGCTTGCCAAGATCTCACAGACAAGATGCTTTATAACTTGAGTATAAGTTTTGTTCCACTAACATACATTAATCACCAATGACAGAAGAGGCAGATAGATGAGATGAAACAGCCAGCATAAATTACATTTTAAGGCACTCAGATAAGAGCAAAGTCAACATTTCCATGTACCACCTCAAATCCCTTTTGGAATTAGATGGTGGTATAAATCTCAAGTTATAAATAAATAAGACATTTCTACACAGTGTTATACTAAGATCATAAAATAAAGACCATCCCCCCCCACACCGCCAGAAAATGCTCATATTTGAACTAGAAGCTGCAACAGCTCAAGAAACAGGAAAAGTTTGTGAAGTGAAAGTGAGCCAGCAACTTAATATTACTAAATACAAATAGTCATTACATACAATAGTTAATAAGAACCCAAATCACATTGTCATGAAAATGTTCTTTTCATGGGAGAAGACGAATGAATCCACTCCAGTTTTTTGGTAATTATTTCCCACATTGATTTAGTACAGGAGTATTGTTCCTATAATAAGACATCTGGCTAAAGAAAAGAATAGTAAGTCTGATCACAAAACATGAGGCGCAAGCCCCTGTCCCCAAGCCTGCCGAGTGAAGGAGAAGTTTTGTGACTCTTCCAGCAGGTGACCCACCTGAGCCAGGCCTGGTGAGTGTGTGGGAGAACTATCGGCTTCCCAGTGTGCCTCTGGCAGCCAGCGCCATCTGGAGGCCCCGCCCCCAAGACCTTTGAGCCAGCAAGACTTTCTGAGATTCTGTAGGCAATCCACCCCAGCCAGTCCCGCCCTGCAATTCCTTGGAGCCCCTGCCCCCAAGTTTGCCAAACCATTGAGAAGTTTTGTGACTCTTCCGGCCCCTGATTAAACCCAGCACAGCCCAGTGAGTGTGTGGGACAGCTTCTTCGCTCCGTGGTGCTTCCTGGGCCAGGGATTAAAACAGAGGGGAACCACAGCTCACAGTTGAATCAGAAGGGCTGAAGCTATAAAGACTGAACAAAACAGCTAGATCCAGGATAGACTTAACTGGATAATCACAAACTTAATAAACTGGCACCCAAAATTCATTGCGTGCTAAGGTTGTAACTGCACCAAAGGTCAGAAAATGACAAAGACAAGAGCAAAATGCAGTCTCAGGCCTCGAGCCCACCAATAAGTGCAAAGGACACTAGCTCAGCTGAAATGAATGAATTAACAGAGGCGGAAGCAAAGAGACTATGAGCCACAGAGGAATGTGATCTATGGAGAGTCACATGGAGAGTAAACTTTCTCTCAAGCTTTCACAGACAGCAAAATGGTCAAGCAATGGCCGTGATTCATCCACATGGTTCACATTGACAAAGGATCTACAGAGTGAGGTACAGGTTACAGGATAAACCCTGAGGGGACTTGACTGACCTCATCAGATACAAGTTACATTTTTTGTTATATAGGTCTTGTTTTAGCTTGGTCTTAACCATTCAGCAGTGTCGCACGCAACCTCGGCCGGCAAGGAAGACGCGACAACCAGCTCTTCTTTCCGCGGTTTATTCAGGACCCCTATACAATCTACTTCCCCTGCTAGCTAGCTTTCTTGCTTC
This sequence comes from Ctenomys sociabilis, assembly GCA_004027165.1. Taxonomy (NCBI): domain Eukaryota; kingdom Metazoa; phylum Chordata; class Mammalia; order Rodentia; family Ctenomyidae; genus Ctenomys; species Ctenomys sociabilis. The sequence goes on from PVKA01024914.1 coordinate 33,459, forward strand.
CTCCTTCTAGTCTCCCATCTTAGTCTAACATAGGGGAAACCCGCTCGTGGCTTTGAACCAGTGGGCGTCCAACCCTGGAGTGCCACGTGGGCACAGCCGATAGGTCCAGGTACACGGAAGCAACGCCCTAGTCCTAGCCTTAGCCAAACGAGAAGTTGTTT
>PVKA01024915.1:0-33619 GCA_004027165.1 Ctenomys sociabilis
CCGCAGCCTCACTCCTCCCTGTGCAGAGCGCAGGTCCTTCCTCATGGTCATCACTTCTCCGTGAGCCCCACCTGCTTCTTTATTTGCGCAACTCTCCTAATCCCCTTCCTCCGTGAGCTTTTAAATTGGCACATGCTTTCCTGTCTAATCAGTTAAAGGAGCTCAGAGCTTGCTTTACTGATCGTTGTCCGGGTGCTGGCTCTCTGATAGCCGCTTTCAACAAACCTGAGGTGGGTTTTAGAATAATTCCCATTTTCCTTTTGAGGATACTGAGGCCAAGAAGGTGAATACACTTGCTCAAATTGGGTTGCAAAGTAGCAGCCCTGGACTTTGAATTTTGGAGTCAAACTGCTTGGGCTTATAGTTCTGTGTTGAAAGTGTGTCCACACTAAGTTCCTCCCCAGCCTCATGGGGATAAGAGGCAGGCCTTCTAGGGAGGAGGCTGGGTTTTGCAGGCTCAGTCCCCAGGAGAGGATTAATTCCAGCTCTTGCAGACCAGCTTGGAAGCAAACACTCAGCTCTCACCCGACCTAGATGCCGACTTCTGGGCCTCTAAGCCACGAGAAACACTTTCTGGCGTTTTCTATTACTCTGCCTGCAGTGTTCTCTTACGGCAGCGCACAGTGGGACGCAGTGAACACGCCTGTCTGTAGGTGGGCAAACACTTCGCTGTAAGAAGGAAGGATCTGATTCTCCTGTTAAGGCAGAGAGTTGTTTTTTGTTCTTAAATAATTTTATTAAGAAACAAATAATGAGACAGTTTCAAAACCAATTAGTAGGACAGTTTCAATAATTTCAACATTGCATATTGTTGTCTTAGTGGTTATTCACAGTACAAGATGTAGATATGATATCCTGTCCACAAACACTATTAGAACAAATCTTTCTATTCATTGAATTAAGAGAAAGTAGCTGTATGTCTATCCCATTTTGAATAAACAGATACAAAATGGTCATTCATTTCTATCCCCTTTTTTGTTTAGTTTTGTCAGAGATGGGTATTCCATTGTCATTTAACTATTGTAGGTACGTGAATTCAGCAAAATATTACAATATAGTCCAGTAGTCCCTAATGGTAGTGGGTTTTCCGTAGGACTGGCAGTGCCAGAAGTGTTGACTTGAGCCTTTTACAGCTCAGCATATTAATATGGCTTTTTTTTTTATACTTTGTTTTCATACTTTTCTGCTGGATGGTTAAGACCAAGATAAAGCAGGACCTATATAACAAAAAATGTAACTTTTGTATCTGATAAGGTCAGTCAAATCCCCTTGGGATTTACCCTGAAACTCTATACTGCAGTTTGTAGATTCTTTGTCAGCCATGTGCATGAGTCACAGCCATTGCTTGACCAATTTGCTCTCTTTGAAAGCCTGAAAGAATGTTTTCTCTGTATGTGACTCTCCTTAGACACATTCTACATCATGATCACTTTCTTCAGTGGGCCCATAATCTCCTTGATGAGAAAATTTGGGACACCACTGAGTTACAGGATGTTATAGTACAGGTTCTCCTACATCCTGAGTCCTCACGGACCTTGAAAGGCTAGGTCCTTGCAGCCTTTTCTTTTCCTCTAATTTTTGGCCTGCAAACTTGGGCTGTTAACCCTCCAGAAGAGAAGCTTATTATTATTACTACCCTACAACATAGGCAGTTGAGCTTAACCTCACTATCTGTTTGAACATCAAACATCATAGACATAACATGGAACAGGTATTTTCCATCAAGTATGATATGTTAACTTTAAGTCCCCCCCAAAAAAATTTAAGTCCCTACAGAATATGAAAAAAGTATATATTTTAAAAAAAGGAATAAGCAATTACATATTTTTACACAGAATTTAGAAATCTAACCATATACAGAGAGGGTTGTGAGAAATGCAAAGAAACATGCTCAGTTCGTTGGGCCACTGCAGCAGACACCACAGACTGGGCCTGCAGCACGGCTCATTTCTCGTGGCTCAGGTGGCTGGAAGCCAGGAGCGAGGTGCCGCAGGTCTGGCGTCTGCTTTCTAGTTCAAACGAGCGTCTTCCCACTGTTTCCTCACATGGCCTGCAGGGCAAGGGCCATCTCTGGAGTCTCTCTTATGAGGCATGAATCCCACTCTATGTGCCCAGGCACTTTGCATGGGTCTTACCCTCTGTACCTTCACCATAGGGGCTGGTGAGGGCCACAGATACTCGATCTACAGCAGAAAGCAGTCTGCTCAGGCGCAGAGTCTCTACCATGATCATCTGCCTCCCTGTGGGGAAAAAAAAGTGTGCACCCACTTCAGGGAAAGCGCCCGGCTCTCTGCCCAACCTAGAGAAAGACAACTGACCAAGTGACCAAAGGAGGAGCAAAGAAGTGGGCAACTGGACACCTCAGATCAGAGACGCCGCTGTGTGATTATCCTTGGAGCTGGTGTGGGTCTAGCGTGGATGTGAACCTGAAACTGCTCCGCATGCGGGGTAGGAAGGGAATACGATTTTATCCATCTGCACCTAGCTCCAGTTGTCTGGGGTCAGCAAGTTACTGTTGCTGTTTGTTCCCTGGAGTTAGTGTCCCCGATGCTGGTGCTGTTTGATAGCATTAAACTATGATCTTTCAGCAAAGGTGGCTCTGCTTAAAGTCATTTCATCAACCCTATACATGCTGGCTGGCTTTCTGGAAGCTGCTCCATGGAAATTCGGTGCTGCTTCTGGTTATGGGTGTGAGAGCAATGGATGGAAATGACCTGAAGAAAGACGTGAGACTCTGGGTGAACTGGATAGGAGATATTAGCAGTGGGTGAGGGGCTGGCACTGTGGGGCTCTAACAGTGCGTCTAGCTCGTGCAGGACCCTGGGCTCAATTCCAAGCCCTGAAAGAAGTAAATACAACAAACAAAACCAACAGATGATACACCAATAAAGTTATGTGAGCCTCACTATTTTTCATAAATACTGCAACAAGCCTGATTACGGAGTAGGTCCTGAGTTACAAGACTGCCATTCTTCCTAAGCCATTTGCATGAAAGCAGAGGGGCACATAACTCATCTCTGCGGCTGCTGGTTGCATTCCTGTGAGCTGCAGGGATTGGCAGAGGAGGGATGTCACAGTGCCCCTGCTTGTGCTGTCCTCTGAGCAAGAACACATCCTTGTGCTCTGGCTGTGCCGATACCCAAAGGCCCCTCTGCTTCTTTCTGTCCAAGTCCTGTCCACAGTCAGCCTTTTCCTCTTTAGCGCCTATGATCAAGATGGCTTGGTCCACAGACATCAGATGGCCCTACTGTTTGCACTGGTGCCTTTCTCCTCTTCTGGCTCTTTCTTACACTGTACAGGAACAGAGATCGATGGAGCAGCCTCCAACTAGTGTGTGTTTCTTACCATGCTGGCTACAGCTTTTATCTCTCTTCCTAATTCCTGTGCTTCCTGTCTCGATTCCATAATAACACGCTGCCCTTAAAACACCAATTTGACCTCTTGTCCTAAAGGAGATAAGGGCTTTGTCTTGATTACTTCTCTCATTGCTGGGACAAAATACCTGACACACAAAAAAAAATTAAGGTGCTAGGAGATGGCTCAGTGGAATAGGCACTTCTCTGGCAAGTGCAGGGCCTGAGTTCAATCCCCTGTTCTGAAAAAAAAAAAAAAAAAAAAAGGAAAGATTTGTTTAGCTCACTGTTTGTGGAGGTTTCAGTCCATACTCAGCTGGCTCCAAGGCACATGGCACATGGCAGAGGGCAGCAGCTCATGGCAAGAGCCAAAGGGAGAGGCAGCGGCTGTGGAAGCCGGCATGCCTCCCTCCCAGCATTCTGTTGTACTCTGGCCGCCCGCCATGGGTGGGTGTAGCACTCACACCCATAATCCCCATCACTGGATCATGAATTAATCACAAACTTGAGAAGTTTCCCTAATGACTATGTGAAGTGTTGCAGGGGACAACTAGACAAAACCATAACAGGCTTCTTGTCAACTCAGACTAGAAAAGGAATTGCAATGACCTGAAAAAAATTCTCCAGCCCTGAAAGTGCCTGCACTCTTGATGTACAAGGAGTGGTGTAGCAAACTGTTCTCCTAAGTTGAAGATTGAGAGGCAAACGGAAGCATCTTCCTGTGGCAGTGCCAGGACCACTGACTGTCATGATGACTGTTTTCGTGTCACCAGTGCTAGCTGTAAACTCCAATGGTCAATGGCTGCTCAGCTTCGCCGTGACTACCCAGCAACCTGTTTTTCTCTAAAATACCATTTGTTTTTTCAAGTCTAAGTTTAAAGTTCTGTGGCTGAGATTTCATGGCTGGGTAGAGGCTGTGGACAATGAGACACTCAGAAGATTCCCACCACAGCCGGGCATTGTGGTGAATGCCTGCAATCCTAGCACCCGGAGGTGGACACAGGAGGACTGCCGTGAGTGTGCCGTGAGAATGAGGTAGCCTGATCTACAAAGTGCGTTCAGGGCAATAAGTCCAGACCGTGTCTCAAAGACACACACACACACACACACACACACACACACACACACACACACGAGGTGCAGAAACCTGAGAATGGGGCAAGCAGAGTTCCGAATGTGGGAGGGCTGCTTGAAGGTGAAGCCCACCTGATGAATTCCCGCACCAGAAGTGTTGAGCAAAGAAGCAGGGCCAGCCCTTCCTTGGCCCACTGAGGGTGGACAGATAGGATTCCCGTGGGAGCAGCGCAGGCCCCATACTTGCCCAGGGACAGCCCAGCAGCCAGGCGGAGAGGCAGCCAGCCAGGGAGATGCCATGGACCAGAGTGTTACAGAAAGCAGAGCTTGCCACGCCACGGGCTGTCTCTGTTCCACTGGCCCCTCTGCCTGGCGCCAGCGATTGTGCACAGAAATCTTTACAAACTGTGCGCCAAAACCAGTCTTTCCTCCCCTAACTTGTGAGCATTGAGTATTTTGTCCCAGCAATGAGACAGAACACTTTGCAGTACTACAGGATGTGTTAGATATACACAGTGGAGTACTACTCAGCCATAAAGATACATTTTAGTCATTTGTAGGAGACTAGGTGAATCTTGAACAAATACTGCTAAAGGAAACAAATTAGACACAGATGGGTTTTCCTAATGTGGAAAGCCCCAAATAAAAATAATTTAAAGAGCAAAACAAGATAGCAAGGAGGTAGACTCTGAGATGGGATGGGAGCTGGAGAAAGGAGGGTGATGCATAGTAGGGTGAGGCTGTAAAGCCAGCCAAAGTGTTCCATAAGGGTGTGTGTGTGTGAATTCCTGAAGAGCAAGATGCTGTTGTGTGATGCAAATGCAAAGTAATGAAAGTAAAACTGGGTATTTACCAGCAAAAAAATAAAACTCAGTGGTTTTTCTTTCTAGGGAGTACTACAATGTTTTGTACTATTCAGTGCAAAACTTCTAGAAATGTTCAAATTCTGAAGCACAACTCGCTCTCACCTCGCCTCAGCTTCCTCAAGGGGTGGAGGTCAAGCAGCACAGCGCTGTCCCCACCATGTATGCAAGTCAAAGAGGGTCGGGCTGCAGGGGTGCCAGGAGCACTGGGGCAGGGGCAGGGAGACCTGAAGGTCAGCAAGGCAGGGACCAGCGCTGGAGGCGAGAGGTGCACACAGTCCACTCTGCTTCCAAGTGAGAGGCCTAGGCCTGGATTTTGTGTCATCAAGGACAGTCTTGTGCCAAACTTGTATTTAAGTTGAAATACTTTATTTCTCCCTTGGAAACTCAGTTTGGGACAAAGTGACCTTCAGTACTTGATCCTAAGGTTTTGAGTCCACTTATTTTCATTTTCCCAAATGCCCCTCCTGGCCCTCTGCACCCCTCTGAGTCTGACTCTGTCGCACCTGACACCCTGCTGCCATCTGGAGGTGACCAGCTGTGCGTGGGGCTTTTCTTAGGACTTTGCAACTTTGCATGTACCTGTTTTTTAGACAGGATTCTGCTATTCAGTGTAGCTTGACCTTGAACTCAGAGCAGTCCTGCTCAGCCTCCTGAGTGCTGGGAGGACAGGTGTGCACCCCCACACCCTGCTTGTGTGGTAACTTGTGCAGCACAGGACCCATCCTCCCGGAGTTCTGGCTGCAGGTGTGCGGAGTTAAGCCCTATTCGGGATCCGTATGCGAGGTGTAATCTAGCCCTGCGTGTGGGGTTGGCCAATGGCCGTCCTCAGGGCTTTGCTGCAGCAGTCTGTGCATCACGAGCCACCAAGGGAAGGACTGCGGGCACTGATGTTGGGGTGACTGCATGTGGGTTGCCCGATGGGTGTGGTCACAGCAGTGCTGTTGGCACCATGCTTTCCCTCTGAAGAGTGTCTGGATTGTGTCAGAACTGCTGGGCTCTCTCCCTGTGCCGGACTCGGGCACTGACAGTAGAGCAGAAGCAAGCAGAGGCTGGGTCTTGCCCCTGAGCACTGTGACCCCGCTGGCCCCTGCATCGATCTGCTGGGCTGCTGAGCAGGGTGAGAGCTGGCAGGCCTGGACGGGTGGAGGCTCTGGTTGCTCCAGGGTGTTCCAATTCAGTGAGTCTGCTCTGTAATCCTTAGGTGTCTGGGCTACATAGGAGAACACACAGTAGAGAAGTTCTTCACTGAAGACTGCCCCAAAGCCCTGTTACTGTGAACCCGTGAGCATCCCAGCAGGGTCTGCAAGCTGAGTGAGGTGGGGTGAGTTACTTGTGTTGATTCGCCTACCATAGGAGAAACACTTCCCTGTGTCTTGTATCCGCTCTTCCTCCAGGGCTGAGCTTGTGCCTTCGACAAGCTATGACCCCAACACACCTTTAGTTCCTTATTTCTAAGTTGAGAGAGGGTTTCTGTAGCTTGTAAGTTGTGTGGGCTGGACTCATGCTTGGGGTCATCTTGTCTCAGCCTCTTTGAGCACCTGATTACAGCTATGTGCCAACAAATCCTACTGAGAATAGATTTTTTAAAAGTGTAAATATTTTATAAAAATTGGCAAACAGGGACAGAGAATATGCTCACTGAATTTGCTGACGTAGAGCTTATTTTGGTGGACCTAGAGAAGGGGCAGAAAGGCAGTCCACGGGAGTCACCATTAGACAAAGGCCTGAGTCCATGTATTGCTCTCTTACGCCTTATCTGGCTGCCGGGGTGAGCGTGCCACTCATGTTCTCGGGGTTTTGGCCAAACAAGAAAATCAGTAGAAGTACCAGCCACGTGCCAGGTGCCACCTAAGCAGTGTGTGTACACCTGCAACAAACCAATCTGTGAGCGTCGTCACTCCTGTTTTACAGAGCAGAAAACCTTGAGCTGTGGATTCGCCTTCCTATGGCCACACAGCTCTACTCAGCACCCCGTGCCATGGGGGGCTGGGCACTGGGCTATTCTTCTGCCATGGTCACCCATGTGTTCTTCTGCTTCGCCATCTGTCCCAGGCCTCAGGAGAGCGAGCCAATGGGTGCCCTTGCTCTCTGACTTGGTCAGTGGGAGGACAGCAGAGGACTCTTTCTTCTCCTGAGGGGCCCTGTGGATGAGCTGCCCCCCTTATCAAAGGACACCCCTGCCTGCTGTTGTCTCCTCTGGTTCTAGAAGCTACTTTGTCTGTCTCTTGCCTGGGAGGAGCATGGCTCTCCACCCCTGCGAGCCTGGAAGCTGGCCCTGTGCCCTGGAGCTGGAGCCCTTCCCAGGGACACACTGTGATATACAAAGTGGCACAGTGAGAAACAGCAGACAAGGGTCCGCCTGTCCTCCACACTGGTCGCCCAGGACACTGACCTTCCAGCTTAGTAAAGGCCCTTGAGGTTGCTGGGAGAGAGAAAGCAGGCATGCGTTTCGACAGACAGCACAAGTGTAAGATGGCCAAGAAAATGAGACAAGGAAGATGGCCTGTCCTGAACCTCCAGGCCCAGGCAATGGACTTTCGGGGCCTCCCTAACTTTGGGAAATTAGTTTTGGGATAGGGTCTCGCTATGCAGTTCAGGCTGGCCTTGAGCTTACTTTGTAGCCAGGCTGGTCTTGAATCCCCAACAATTCTGCCTAGGCCGCCCGAGTGCTGGGATTATACCTGGCACTTTGTGCAATTCTTTAGCTCTGGTATGTTAACCTACTAAACATGTTGTGGAATTGACACGGACTCTACCTCTTCTGGGAACGTGGCTTCCTTCTCTTCTCCTGAAAAACCTCATTCAGATGGCAGCGTGAGCGTGACTCCCTTAGGGAGCCCAGCGGAGCAGAACCCTCACTGACCAGGAAGGATCAGTGTCTTCCTCCCCAGCTCTGTTTCCTGGGTATCCAAGCCACATCTCCGCTCTTCCAGAAAGGAAGGTCCAGGACTCTGCTGCTAGACATAACATTTTCACCTCTGTGCTAGGGACCAGCTCCAGGAGGTGCCATCCCAGCCACAGGCAGGTGAGAGGCTGCGCTCAATGTCACACAAAGACAGTGACAAGCACTGTTCGCAGGCTCCAGGGGCAAACAAGCAAAATGCGGACTCCCTGCCTGGGGCCCCATAGAAGTGTTGTGATGCTTGGGGCAGAGGTTTTCTTCTGCTCAAGACAGGTCGCAGAGCTCACAGGGAGGCTGAGGCATGTCATCTCCTTGGGGTGGCCACCTCTGAGCAACGGGCAATGCTCAGGAACAGGATGAGAGGTGCTGGTGCCATGGGGCAGTGCCAGGATGAGAGGGGGCTGGTGCCACAGGGCAGCGTCAGGTGCTACGAGATGTGCTGGGAGCTCCCGAAACAGCCAGGTGGCAGCCGGGGCACCAGAGACTGCATGCTGTCTGTGGTGACTGAGGCGAAGGCCACGGCCCTGGGCACATGCCTGGCAGGCACAAGGAGTGAGGGTGATGTGTTTGGTCTCAGTTACCTCCTCCACCAGAAGTGACCTTTGGAGTTGGGCGAGAACTCCCTCTGAACTGAGCTCATTTATACCATTTCTACACGTTGCTACTGCATCTTCTCAAGGAGCAACAGCTAATCCATCCCCCAAGTGCCCAAGACCTGGAACATGGCAGCCATCTGCATCTCAGCATGTCTTTATGTGGCCCTGCATCTTTCTATTTGGATTGCTTGGATAAGCAAAGAGCTTTGGACAAACTTAAGTTGTTTACTCAAATAAGCAAATGGTCCTTAAACAGAAAAGCCTCCCCATGTAAATAATAAAGTAGTGTGTTAAGTCAGCTGCAGGTCCATTACTGCATTCTATGGGGAGCTGATCAAACCAACCCCAGATGCCATCCTTTGTGACCTGTTCCTGCAGATAGTCATAAACAGTGCTGCAAACCCCGCTGTGAGGCCTCGAGCCAAAGATCGCTGTGTATCAGTCACTGCTGTTTGCATGAATAGGCAGTTATCAGATGGCATTTCTGAAATGGGAAACCGAGTAAAGCAGTTTTCAATGCAAAGTCTAGTAGAAACATTTATTTGATAAACTCTCCACTTAAAAGTGGTTCCTATACTTTGTACATGAAGTATCTATTTACCTATGTAAGGCTCTTTCCCACATAGGCTCAGCATTGGTAAGGTGTTTAGTCAATAATGCTCAATAACTAGAATAAATTATAGAACACTGAATGCTTGCAATGTTTCAGAGTAGAAGTTATTCTCACTCTCACAAACCTGTTATTTATAAATATAATCCGTATTTGTTGGATAAAGCGCAACAATGGATGTAGGATGATTCAAACACAGCAGAAGGCATCCAAGGTCTTCCCTCCTAGAAAAACTAGGGTGCTAATGCCCTTCTAAATGTATGCCTTTGATGTATTTCCAAGTTAGTGAATAAGGCAAACATGATATTTTTTAATTATTGTACTTGGTACCACCAGTTCTTGGAACCAGTTTGTAAAACAAACCTGCCTGTGCCCAGAGTCTTATAAGCAGAATCTGGAATATCAAGTACGCATGCTTAGCTGGGAGGGAGGCGGTGGGAAGCAGTGGACCTGCAGCATCATGCACAGAGACCTTGGGAGACAAACCTGCTCCCTAGAGCCACACGTGGCAACGTCGGATCTCGCACAGGCTTTTTTTTTTTTTCTCGCACAGGGCTTAAACTCAGACCCTTGCGCTTGCCAGGGAAGCTTTTATTCTACTGAGCATCTCTCCGGCTCCTCACACAGGTTTTTGCGGGCAAAAAAGAAGGAGAACTCAGCGGCGCGTGCTTTCTGCTCGTCCATTGCTCGGACCTTACCGCCCCTCCTCTCCCCCCTACCTCAATCACACAGCTCAGGGCCCTGGGCGTGAGGAAAGTCCCAGGGAGAACCAGCAACCCCAACCCCGTTCCAACCCCTACGGTGCCCCGAGCAAATCTGAGCTGTTTTCTCACCTGTGAAGTGTGGGCGGTCGCACCCACTCCCAGAGCTGCCACCACGGGCACCGCACCTGCGTCAGGCTGCGTGGACTTGCATGCTGGCTCGCCGGAGCTCAGGACCTCATCTGTCGCCTCTACGCACTTGCTCTGCATCTTTCAGGAAATGTGGATATAGACTACTTTGCAATACTTTTCATGCTAGTTTATTTTTATTGTTTAAAACTAAGACCTATTTTTTACTTTAATTTTTAAAAGCATATGTTTTTACTGGAATTTGGTACATGTGGTAGGGTCACTGGCAGAGTGGCAGAGGCCTGCTTTTTTACCACTGGATTTAGGATGAACAGGGGTCTTTGTGGTGGGTAATATAAAACCAAATGTAAAAAATTACTCTGCTCAACTTTCTGTGACCCTGCTCCCTTGTAAGACCACAGGGAGGCTTGGTGTACCATTGATCAATCAATAGACTGAGAGCTCCCAGAAAACAATGCTCTTAGAAGAAAATGTATGCTGAGTAATGGTCATGCTGTCCCTACAGGTACTGTTCTATGTTAAATGATAAATTTGTTTGCCAAACAGGATGTGGTTTCTACCTCTAAAACCTCTATACTTCCAAGGCTCCTGGAGGTTTGTCTGCTCCTATGTGAGAATGGTCAAGTGGTCCTGGGCTTGGTAATAAAAGGCTCATATTTAAATTTTAATTTGGGGGGGCAGGGAGATGGCTTAGTGGAATAAGCACTTCCCTGGCAAGCTCAAGGGCCTGAGTTCAATCCCCGGTTCCGCAAAAAAAAAAAAAAAAAAAAAAAGATATATAAAAATAATAATAATAAAAAATAAAAATAAATAAATTTTCATTTGGACTCAAGTCTGGTTTCTATGTTGAGAACCCATAACAGTCTGAAGAGAGGTGAAAAGGCTGCTGCCTGCCTTGACCTCACAGGAGTACCCAGAAAGGGAGGCCTGGATGTCAGCAGCGGCACCTGGATGCTGCAGGGCGAGCTGGCCTAGGACACAGTCATCTCCAGCAGCCGCAGGTTCTCAGCTCTCCCAGGGCTCGTGGTGGTGGACAGTGAGCTGGTGCTAGAGACTTGGAGGGTGTTAGAGACTCCGAGATCCTCTCCTGGGGCTCAGTTCTGGGTCCTGCACTGAAATCTGGCCTGAGGCTGAGAGGAAGCTATGCTGGAGCCACCACTCCCTGAAACATCCCTGGAACACAGGTCCCCGGGAGTACAGGAGTGGAGGGCCGCTTGGTGGAGGCTGCATTTGCATCTGGATCGAGAACCACAGTCTCCGCTCAGGCCCAGCTTGAGGCAGCAAGGGGCAGAAGTTCATCTCTGTCTCTGGTTAGATTTAACTTCAATTTCTGTATCTTTTCATGTTTGCCCAAAGACTCCTCTACGGAGGGCCTCAAATCAGAGTGTCAAGGTGGAGGGCGGGCTGCCATGACACTGCGGGAAGGGTGCACTGGGGTGTGCCAGTCAGGTGCCAGCAGCATGCACTGACACACGGTTTGGATGGCACTGGAGCCCCACAGGTGCCAGCCCAGCCATTCTACAATGCCCTGGCAATGTCCCGGAGCACACCACACCCAGGGACCTGCGCTCCATCCCCATGTGATGCCCCCACCTCCTCTGATTCATCATGCCCACTTTCAGAGAGGAGCAGATGGAGGTGGAGAAGGTGAGAGATGGTGGCTGCGTGTGGCTGGGTGTGCAACAGGAGTGACCTGGCCACCGCTGTGCTGTGTGCCACCTAAGGGTGCCCCTTAACTGTTCCATGGACTGGCAGTGAACGGATCTGACACTTAGCAATGGCCTGATCTTCACACGGGGCTCATGAAGATCAGAGACAGTGGGCCAAATACACATTCTCTGCACATCAAAACCTTGCTTTTTGTTTCTTTCTATTTTATGAAAATATAAAACAAACTTTCATAGTTGAATAATAAGTGAATAACAGTAGTTACCACTGTGTATCATTATCTTCAAAGTAGTTGCTCAGAGTACAAGACATAAGCCAAAAAGTTTCCTACAAAAAAGGAAACAGATAATAACACAAACCTTCCAGCTGGGGATGCAGCTCAGCAGCGCAGTGCCTCCCTGGCAAGTCCAAGGTCCTGAGTCCATTCCTGCCCCCCACCCCAACAAAATACAAACTTTCTTTCAATAAACTAAGATGAACTATTAGTATAAGTGAAACAAATTAGTATATATGCTAAACTATTTTGAAAACAACAGAACATGTAATTATGGGAAATGTTTGGATTTCTCCCAACTTCCTATTCACTCTTAATTTGTATATATATAACATATATTGTTTATATGCACAGAGATATACAGTGTTTGTCATGAAAGAGAAGCCATGTGACAGTTAAGCCTGTGTGTCTGGCTAGTGTCACTTAACGTGTTTTGAAGCTGCATCCATTCACCTATGAATGTCTCAAGTTTCTTTTTCTTCATGGACAAAGATTGTGATCCATTTCTATCAGCGATAGATTAGGAAGAAAAGCCAAAAATATATAATAAAGAAACAATGTCGTTAATGTGAAGAAAACAATAAGAAAAGCCAGCAAAGGATTGGAACTGGCAACTCACAGAGCACCATAAGATGCCCAGAGCTATGTGAAGAGGCGCTCAATTGCTCTTAAGGAATGTGTCTCTTAAGTAGAACAATAATAAAACCTTTTGTTTAGAATATTGACAATCAACAGCCACACAAGGGCTGCTAGTCCCCGAGGTTGTTTCCCAAGGGCAGTGTCTGCTGAGGCTGTCAGCCCTCCGGCTGCTTGTGCCTGGGACAGGTGGGAGCTAAGCCATGTTCTCTCCAACACCAGTGAGATCTAACAGCAGCACCTCTGGGTGAAAGCTCAGGGGCACAGAATCTGATGGCACCTCCAAGGTTTCCTCAGCAACCTGGGGTACAGACTCTTGGGACCTAGTTCTGTGTCTAGGCTTTAAGGAAGATGCGACCTATCTTTTCCATGTCTCACCGAAATGTGCTCAAGGTGAACAGCCTAACGCAGAAAATATTTCCAGTGCCTTGGAAGCCCAGACTCATTATTAATGCCTGCGTCAATAAATCTGGTAAGATCAGTTGAATTTGCTTAATTCAGGAAAAATGCTTGCTTGAAACAGAGCAGTTTTATGATGGGTCTGTATAAAAATTATCTCATTCAGAGTTTTTCATAATGTCCCTCAGATTGGCAGTGAAGTAGCGACAGCTGCACCCAGAGGACACGGATTGAGTCGACACACACAGCACGAGATGTCACCCAGCTCCGCCTCTGTCCGTCAGGGTCCACATGCTGCACCACTCCAGGGTCACACTGTCTCTGTGGGATGCATCCGGCAGGCCTTGAGACAGCACAGATATTTTTTTGCTCAAACTTTTAAGCTTTTGTAGTACATATAAATTGTTTTTCTAAGACAATTTAAATATTCAGGGTTCTTGCTGCCTGCTTCTGTAGCATTTTAGGCCTTCTATATGTTCATAATAATGAAAAAAGAGGGGCCCGGGAGATGGCTCAGTGGAATAAGCACTTCCCTGGTAAGCACAAGGACCTGAGTTCAGTCCCCGGTTCTGCCAAAAAAAAGAAGTTGCACCTCAAGGGTCTTTCTGCTTTAAATGTAAACTACACAGTTTCTCTCTAAACTTGGTGAATGGAGCTAAGCTGAGTATATTTCCTCAAAGGTAGTAGTTATGTTTGGATAGAGGTGGGAAAGCTTCAGAGCTCCCTGGAGCCTCCAGGTGGCCGGGCCTGGCCTGCCCTCCTGGGGACACTGTGCAGATGCCCCCCATGCTGTAGGTGACACTCTGGTGGCATCACTCTGTGTTCAGCTAATTCACCCTCGCTATTCTGTTTCACCTTACAAAGGAGACAGCCGAGGCTGGGAAAGCTTCAGTGACTCACAAGCTGATTAGCGTACATCACTTGTCACTCTCTTCTTGGACAGCTGTCCTTTTCGGTATTTTAAACATTGAATTTTGCTTCTGATGTGGAATGTCTCCAACCTCAGCTTAGGTCATTTCTACAATGTGATTAGGACCTTGTCACCCTACTGCCTGCAGCTTGAGTGGGTTTGCAGAGCCTAAACAGCACTTTTCAGCCTTCGGTCCTCAGACCAGATCGTCTGTGTCTGGCCCCACCCCAGTGCCCTGGATATGAGATGGCACCTGGGTGGTTCTGCTGCACAGCAGAGCTTGGTCACCAAGAGACATCTGAGACCCGGGCTCTGGGCTCCCTTGTCCCCTCCCCTCGTTCTCTGCCTGCTGTCACTCTTCAGACTGCATCAGCCACTTGCTGTCCAGAGGCGGTGCCACCTGGACCCTAAGCACGAGGATTCTGGAGCCTGAGATACTGCCTCTGTCACCTACTAGCCCTTAAAACTTCTGTCAGATGACCTGTGCAAGATGAGGGTGCAGGAAATGTCTGCTCATTCGTGGTTGAATAAATTAAATGGATTAAAATGTGTGGGGCTCTTTCAATAGCATCTGGCAGGTAGTAGGCATTACAGGAATCCATCCTTGTCTCTGTTTTTGTATTCATCTCCTGCAACCATCATAACCGATAGCCACAAGCTGAGTGGCTCATTAGCAGCAGGACTTTCTCGTTCAGTTTGCCATCCATCTCTCTGGGCAGGCCCGAAGGAGCGGTGGGTCGCCCAGTCTCTAGAGTGTTGGGGCAGCCAGCCTTCTTCAGTGTGGGGTCCTGTCACACCAGTCTCTGCCTCTGTCTTTTCCCTTCTCCCTCTGTTTCTATGATTCATTCTTATTTTTTAAAATTTATTTTATTAGTATACATTTGTGATATATGCTGAGTGCATCCATCCTGGGGAGCCCCTGCTCATGCACATCATTTCTGCTCCTGGTAGCTTCCTTGTCCCCTCGCCTCCTCCCACTTGCTGTTTCTTCTAAATTCCTTTTCTTGAACTCTGGCAGTCGCTTAATCCCCACAGTCACATGTTAATGGCAGTAAGAGGATGAAAAACTAATCCAGCTATGGGGCTTGCAGCTGGGATCTTTGAGAAGCTTCCTGGTATACCATCTTGCTATTAGCACAGTAGTGTGCTACCTTTGCCATAGCCAGCAAACCCATATTGATTCAATGTTATTAATAGAAGCCCATTAAGAGCCACTCTTTCTATTGTCTGGATTTTGACAAACACAAACTCCCATCCCCAACTAAAAATATCCAGGGCTCCACTTACGCATCTTCCGGTCTTACAGGGCTCTTGGCAACTGCTGCTCTTAGTTCTCCAATCTCTGTTTTCCAGAATGTTCTCTGGTTGGAGCCGAGCAGTACATACCCATTCAGCTTGATTTCTTTCTTTCTTTTTTTTTTTTTTGCAGAACCGGGGATTGAACCCGGCACCTTGCACTTGCCAGGGAAGCACTTATTCTACTGAGCCATCTCCCTAGCCCCTTGACTTCTTTTACTCAACACCGTGTTGAGGCTTCTCCTGCATCTTTTCGTGGCTTGCTAGCTCCTTGCTTTTCAGCACTAACGCATGCTCCATCATGTAATGGGATTGGCTGGATGCAGCGCAGTCTCCCGACACTGCCGTGGCCTTCCTGGTCTTGGCGGCATCTTTCGCACAGCAGTGTTCCATCTGAATACAGTCCAGCTTGCTAACTCGCTCATTTTTGGTGCCTAAAAGTGCACTATAAAACCAAAGTTCACCTAAATTTGCTTAAGCTTAAGTAACTATATAAATATAAAATATAACTATACAAATGTGTGTCTAGATGCCGCTCATGCCATCTCCTAGAAGCTGTTTGACATACTACCCCGGGGCCCACAGTCTGTTTGAGTTGCGTCGCTGTTTGGATCATTTCTGCTCCTGCCCTGCCGTCTGGCTTTCCTGGCGTGTGCGGCTATGCTCAGATGGCCCAGGTCGGCCTCCAGGAAAGCCACGGAGCGGTCCCGTCCTCGCGCTCAGTTCCCGGCTTGCTCAGGGCACCGCCCCTGCTCCTGCTTTGCGGTGGCGCCCTGCGTGTGCTCCTCCCAGGCAGCTGCTTTCTCACCCTCCGCTGATGTCCACATCGGCCCATGAAGGTCAATGAGTGATGCAGGGCGGTCCATCCAGAGACTAAGAATAGGTGATATTTTTGTTTTCCATGGAATGGAGCTTGAATTCTAGAAAAGAAGCCCTGTGGTCAGCGCCTTGGTGTGGGAGGGGGGCTCAAGGGCCACGTGGGTGTTCTCTCACGCTGTCAACGTGACTCATGGCTGCTGAGAAAAGTGTGCTGTTGTGCTATTTATATGCTGGTGGATTTAGAAATAAAAGCAAGCTCCTAATAAAGGAAGAAATTTTTCCTACATCTTGGGCAGAAAAATGTCGATTAACCATAGGTTCCTTTTCATAAAGAGATACAAGCAAACCCCCAAGTGTTCCGATTTATTAATAGTCATTTTACAGTACAGCTTTTCAGTGATGACCCTAATTTCAATAACATGCCTTTCAATTTTTTTCATGTAAATCAATTCATAAATCAGGAAAATACTTTGCTGCTCTGTCTTGAAATGTGAGCGGAAGCAGGCCCACCTAGGACAGGTCACCTTGGACCTTCTACAGAGCACTGGAGCGTAGGCCTCCAGTGCATGGCCTGCCGCCACCTGACCCTGCACAGCAGCACTGAGCGGGCATGGCGGCCCAGGCCTGCGCTCCCAGCTCCTGGAGACCGCAGCAACCTAGGATAGGCAATCCCACACCAAATTCTCTCTCACAATTTGTTTAAAATTTAAAGAAATGGCTGGGTATATACTCACTGTGAAGGTTCTGGGTTCATGGTCCAGTACCACACATAGCCAGCTTTTGTTTTATGAAATTTGCAAAGAAAGCATATAGTTGTTTTTTCCTTGTGAGTCTGTATGTGTGTGTAAAGATCGTGGTTATTCGTGGTTGGTGCGAGAGAGGAGACGTCCTCCCCTGTGCAGCCAACACCTGCGGGCCCACTGAGCAGCACAGCCGCCTGGAGAAACCGAGGCAGCCGAGCTCCCTGAGATGAGGCACGCTCTGACCAGGTCTCTCACAGGTTCGGCTCATTCAGGTGCGCCTGGAGCTCCTGCCTCGTGGGCCACTGCTCATGTCCTTCTAACCATTGCTTTTGCTTCTGTAGCTCTGCATGGTGCTGATTTTGATGGCAGATTGCCCTGCAGGGTAGAAACAGTATCAAAGAGGAAACAGAGCTTTGTTCCGGGCTCTCAGTGGACTTCAGTCGCTCAAGGGTGCTGGAAATAAACTGCTCTTCGGCCTCTTACTCCGTGTCTTCTGGCTCTGTCCGAGACCCCTGCTTTCAGAGGACTAATAAACCTTCTAGCAAAAGTGGAAATTACTCTAACTGGCCCTGAACAGAGTGAGCGCAAAGGCCAGTTTCCCAGGAGGCAGCACCTCGGGACCCCAGGGGTGTAAAGCGGGTTAGCTGTCCCCAGCTTCCCAGTATAGCTCAGGATAAAAACAGCCATGGGCTTTCAGAGTTCAGGGACCCAAGACATTGTTTATCTCTTCTTGATAAACAATGTATGTCATAGTTTCTTAATATAGCTTATTTTGTTTTGTTCACTATTATTATTTTCATTTTATTAGCACATGTTTGCATTTCCTGCATTTTACAGTCCTCTTGAGAGTTGGCACAGGTGCATGGTACAGCTTGCTTCTTTTTTAAATCCCCTTCCCTGCCCTCCCTCCATCCCTCCTTCTCTAGTTCCTCTTCCTTTTCATTCTTGTTGATACTGTTAATCTCAGCTCATGTATGTTTATGACATACATGTCCATGTTTGTTGACAGTATCAGGACCTGGTCCCCAGCACATCCTTCTTGGAGCTCCTCCCCTTACCCCCCTTTGCTCCCCTGGACCCTCCCCCGTCCTCACTCCTCTGGACCCTTTCCTCACTCCCCCTCCCCTCCCCTGGGCCCTTCCCATTTCCAGCACAGCCATCCTCTTGTCTCCTTCCAGCCTTCCTTTACTTTTCTCCTAGTTGTGCTTTCCCTTACTCAGTGAGAGATTCCCTGCTATATACAAGCTGTGTGTCTGGTTTACTCAACTCAACATTATATTTTCCAGGTGCACCCATTTTCCTCAATGTCTACAGCCTATCCTTCTGTATAGCTAAATAGTGTTTATTCTGTATAGATCCCTGTTTTCTTTATCTAGTTGTCTATTGGTGGACATACTGGCTTCTTCCAGGATTTAGCTCCTGGTGGCAGGTGTGCAGTGCTGTAGTATGATGTCTTAAACTCTTTGGGGGCAATATCTAGAAGGATACATGGCTGGCTCATGTAGATCTTGAGAAATCTCCATGGTGGCAGGACGGGCTCACATCCCCGCACCAGCTCACCAGAGCCTTGCCAGCATGTGGTATTGTCTGACTTTTTTTTTTTTTAATTTTATTCTAGGAGAGGGTCTACAGGGTGTTTAGAGTCTCATTACTAGATCAGACTTGTAATCTGCCTGCTTACATCCTCCCAAGAGCTGGGATTATAGGCATGCGCCACCACGCCCAGTCTCAATCACCTTCTCAGGTGGCAGCCCTGGGGAATCAAACCCTGGGCTCCTGGGCCTGCTTGCAGGTGCTTTAATCCACAGCT
The DNA here is from genome assembly GCA_004027165.1 of Ctenomys sociabilis. Taxonomy (NCBI): domain Eukaryota; kingdom Metazoa; phylum Chordata; class Mammalia; order Rodentia; family Ctenomyidae; genus Ctenomys; species Ctenomys sociabilis. Next base: position 18,808 of record PVKA01024915.1, read on the forward strand.
ATTTGGCCAGCCTTGTCCGGCTTCTCAGTGACTGCCTTTCCTTCTGGAGGAAGATGGGCTCTTTGAGCTCTTCTAGTTTTCATTTCTCTCATGGCCAGAGATGTTGAGCACATTTTCATATATTTGTTGGCCATTTCTCCTCCTTCTTCTGTGAAGTGTCTGTCACTTCTCCGGTCCACTTCTTGACAGGCTTTTTTAGTTCAGGTGGTCTAATTTTGGGGGGTTAAATATATTCTAAATATTAGTCCCCTCTGAAGAGTTAGCAAAAAGTTTTTTTTCCATTCTGTAGATTGCCTCTTCATTTTATTGGTTGATTCTTGTGCTGTACAGATGCTTTTAGTCTGTTATAACCCCACTTACTGATCCTTGCTGTCATTTCTTGGGCATTTGCAGTTTTGTTTAGAAAACCTTTCCTACATCTGTGGCTTCAAGTGTTTTACCTTCCAGTAAGTTTATTGTTTCTGTGTTACTGTTTGAATCTTTGATTCATTGTTGCTTTAATTTAGGGCGCAGTGGGAGGTTTGGATGCAAGCAGCAAGAGACAAGGGGAGGAGAGGTCTCTTGCGAGGGGAAGGGGCTCGAGGGCCCAAGGGCAGGCACGAGCAGCAACAGAGAGGACAAGTGAGTAGAATAGAGGCATGCAGCGTACAGGAGCCTAAGACCTGGAAGAATGTGCGGCAAACATGAGCTCTGAGTGATAATGCCAGTAGGAATGGAAATAGGGAGAGGGGAAATGGGGAGGGGGAGGGGGAGAGGAGGAAATGGGAATAATTTTAAAAGGAAGCAAGCTGGGCTAAGCATAGACACCCTCTCCCCAAGCCCACCGTACAGTGTGTGCTCTGCAAACAGTTGCTAGTTGAAGAGTGATGAAGAATAAAACAACTCTTGGCCTTCAGAGTGCCTAGAATTCAGACTGTGTTTCTCTTTCTCTCTCTCTTTTTCTGTTTTTTGCAGAACCAGGGATTGAACTCAGGCCCTTGTGCTTGCCAGGGAAGTGCTTATTCTACTGAACCATCTCCCCAGCCCCCAGTTCTCTTCTTGATAAACAATAGCTCTCACAGTTTCTTGATGTGTGTGCTTCTGCTTTAATAGTATTGAAGCTTCCAAAAAAAAAAAAAGATTTATTTGTTTATTGGTACAGGTTCTTACCACTCAGCTCAGACTCATCATGAACCTCCTGTCTCAGCCTTCCCAGAGCTTGGATTATAGGTAGGCAAGACCACGCTGGGTTTCAGTGGCAAGCACAGCTCAGGCTGGCACAGTGTGCGCTACGTGGATCAAACCTCAGTCCTTGCACTTGCCAGACAGGCACTGAGATTGCTCAGCTCTCTCCCTGGTCTGGTATTGCAGCTTTGAGACTTTGCCAGCCTTCTTGCCAGGAGGATGAGTTCCAGCTCTGGCAACGTCCACGGAAAGCTCCAGCAAGAAGGAGCGAACTTTCGCTTCCACCCAACCCCATTGTACTTTCTTCTTTTGAAAAGGAAGCTAAGCTAAGCATCGTGGCTTGCTGGTTACCTTCCACGCAGCCCATGTCTTTACAGCCCAAAAGGCTTGCTAGACAGGTCAGGCAACACATCAGAGCGCGGGGCTGACTTACAGACCCCTTCCACAGAGCTCTGCACTTCTGAGGCAGTGGGAAGGGGAGTCTTCGAGATAATCTCCAGAAGTTCAGATTATAATGAGCTATGATTGGAGTAGAGAAGGAGGAGGAGGTGGGGGGAATAAGAGAATAGAAGTGAACACATACTCAAGTAAAGAGCTTAAATTTTTGAAATATGCTGCTCACAAAATAATTATTTCTACCAGGGGAAGACTCTGGAGAGGACACACGATGAAATACCTTAGCTGTGGAGCCTCACACACACACACACACACGCGTGCACGCATATGCACAGCCGCATACAGTGGTAACAAGAGTTCAGTATGGAGCGAAGGTTGCCCAGCGTAGAGGGGTGGCCCATCCCAAGCGAGCCAGGGTTCACCAGAAGAACAGATTAATTGAAATGTGTGTCTATTAGGGGAAGGATTCACGTGCAGTCTTGCAGTGGCTGCGTGCAGCACCAGCGGAGGAAGGGTGCCTTAGGGCATCGTGGAGAGCCAAGGAACTCCCTGTGTGGCCCGCGCCCTCTGATTCAGAAGCCGCAGTGCCTGCAGGAAGCGGGATTTGGCGTCCCAGGGGTTGGTGAAGATGGCTTCTCTGAAGCTGAAGAGCACCTCCATCCTCTTCCCCTAGCCCTTCCACCCAAGCCTGCAGTTGTGGCCCCGTGCAGGGGGCCTCCCCTCAGCAGTTCCACCCAAGCCTGCAGTTGTGGCCCCACGCAGGGGGCCTCCCCTCAGCAGTTCCACCTGCAGGGCCTGCTGAGCCATTCACCGGCCAGCTACCCTTGGGCCCAGGTGATACCACAGTTAGCCATCACAGGGCCGCTTCGCCAGCTTCTCTTCTGGAGAAGCCGGGGCAGGCTCTGCTCCGTGGGCCATGTGGTAGCGATGTGGACGTGTAGTTCACCGCCTCGGTCTGTCTGGCCTCCAGGGCAGTGTCCGTCTGGGAATTTGACCCTCCTTTCCCGCTCCCAGGAGTCAAGTGGTGCGAGATTTTCTTCAGTGGTCATGGGGTCTATGTATATCACTACCATCTTAGTCACTTGCCCCCTGCTGGAAGGAATACCCAACCTGGAACTTAGAAGGAAGAGAGGCTTGTGTGGGCTCGTGGCCTCCGGCACGGTCGGCGGGATCCACGGCAGACACCGCTTAGGAGCAGAGCCTGGCTGGAGGACCAGCTCACCCACGGCAGCTAGAGTGGGGGTTGGCTCCATCCAGTCAGCCTGGTGCCCCAGCTTCAGCCAGGCCACTTAACAGCAGCCAGCCAGGGCACTCCTATGATCCAGCCTCTCCTAAAACCCCTGCCACTGTGCACTTGAGAGCTTTGTGACATTCTGTGTCCTCCGTACTGTGTACTGAGCCCAGGGCCTTGGCATTGAGCTGTAGCTCCAGCTCTTTTTAATATTTTGAAATAAGACCTAAGTCACTAAGTTGCCTAGGCTGGGCTCAAACATGTCATCTTCCTGTCTCAGCCTCCCAAAGTGCTTGGATTACAGTTTAATAAGTCTCCCTCCACACAGAGATAGGAGCTGCTAGGGACCTGCCAGGTTCTGCATGTGCTGTGTTAGCTGGATTCAAACCTAGTAGGTCACTGTCCTGCAGATGGGACCCCTAGCACAACCCTGCAGCTTGGGCTGGACCATCCAAGGTGCTGGGCCATAGACACCTTTGAGAGTCTGGCACTGAGTGTGGCCTCGGACCTACCGCAATGGCATGACTCAGGATTCTGCCAGAAATGTAACAGCCTGGTGCTGCCCAGATGTAGGAAGTCAGAAACTGTGGGTGGAGCCCAGCAGTTTGTTTTGATAAACCCCTTGGCTGATTCTAAGTTAAAGAGCCACTGATTTAATGAAATCAATGGGCCCTTTCCCAGAAAGGGAAAGCCAGGGCCTTCAGGTCCTAACTAGATACTGAATAGGGAGAATGCACCATAGACAACCTGCTGCAGCTGCAGTGTCTTGGACAGAACCTGGGCCAGGTGGCATAGGGTCCCTCCCAGCATGTCAGGAAGTGGCAGGCTGGGAAGGGAAGGGTACAGAAGGTGTAGAAGCAGAGTGGAGCTTCAGGGACAGGGGTTTCCTCCAAGGACAGCACAGACCTGCGAGCAGTGGGCCGAGTATGGGGATGGTGAACAGTTCAGTGAGGGCACCTGTGCCAGTGTGTGCCCAGCATCAGTCTTATTTCAGGTACTTTTCAAGTTTTTCAGTAAAGCCAGTCTTTCAATGTCTCACCATGACTGTACATCTTCTATGTCATGGGAATAAAGTTACGTGAGGAAAAGGACATGGCCCTCTTGGGCTTTAAAGGGTCACCCAGCTTTATGGCAAATTTGATTCTGTTTGGCAGTATTGGCTCCATGTTGTAGTCAAGGCTTATAAGGGAAATAATTTAATACAGGACACATAATTTGTAGGATTGTTTTATATTAGTCAACCAAAGAATCAAGTACAAAAGAATATGGAAAATCTGTCCACACACTAGAGACCAAAGACTCCAGCTGAGGGCCTGATCCTTGTATTCTGCATGAGTCTAGCTGAAGACCTAAGGCCCATAACAGTGCCCCTCACGAGTCCAACTGGAGGTCAAGAGCCCATGACAATGTCTCATGCAGGCCCAAAGGGCAGTGGTAGAAGCTGGGAAGTCAGTGCTATTGGGTGAAGGATCTGTGCTAGCAGGCTGAGGGATCTGCACTGGAGCCAGGAAGCAATGCTCAAGGTAAGGACGAGAGCTCTCCTGAAAAGTACCATAGCCATCCTCAGTGATAGTGAGGTCCCCAGCTCCTCTGATGATGAGGATAGCTGAGCTCCTAGGAGAAAGGCCAACATGATAAGCTTCTCCAGGACACTGGTCTGTGCACCACCCTCTCTTCTGGAGCTCAGAGTAAGGACCAGAGCTCTCACATAGTGAGCCATAGCCTCCTCAGGACAGCAAGGTCTTGAGCTCCTTCAACAATGAAGACAGCTGAGTTCATTACCAGGAAAGCCAACATGATGAGTGCCTCCTGGAGAACTAACAGCACCTCTTCTTGCCTCCAGTTCTTTTAGTATGCTACTGGCAACAACCCTCAGCTGGGCCTTCCAACCCAGCGCCACGCTGACTCGGTTCAGCTTGGTATCACAAGCTGCCCACTAGTTGTCAAGTGGCCAAGGGAAGTAGAGCCACTTAGCATCTACTGCAATTTTCCTACTAAATTTTTTTTTTTTTTTATGGTACTAGGGATTGAAAAAGGACCTTGCATTTGTGGGGCAGGTGCTTAAGCCGCAGGCTATCTCCCCGGGCTTCACATCCCTTTTTAAACTGAGGTCTAACTATGACACTTGATTGCACCTGCGCACTTTTGCTTAGTTGCAAATCACTTTCCTAACTACAAATAGACACTATACCCACTAGTTCTTGGGTTTTACTTCCTATTCCTCCTTTCTCTGGTCCCTGGAAACTACAAGTTAGCTTTCTACCTCTTCTAGATACTGTATACAAGAGGAATCATAATATGTAACGTTTGCTTTTTTTCTTGAAACAGGGTTTTGCTATGAAGTTCAGGCTGGCTTTGAGTTCACCATGACGGAGCCCAAGCTGGCCTCAAGCTTGAAGTGATCTGGGGGCCAGGAAGATGGCTCAGTAGAATAAGCACTTGCCTGGAAAGCACAAGGGCCTGAGTTGAATACCCAGTTCTGCAAAAAAAACAAACCAACCAAAAACCCTTGAAGTTATCCTCCTGCCTCAGCCTCCTGAGTGCTGGAATGACAGACATGCACCACAATGCCTGGAAATACCTTTGGTATCTGTTTTCTTTCATGTGCCACATTTTCTTTAAGTATTCACCCACAAATGGACAGCAGGGTTGCTTCAACCTGCCAACTGCTATGCATTGCACTGCCCTGAACCTTCATGTCCGATGTCATGTTACTTTTGCTCTTTGTGCCTTTGAGCCCTTTGAAGGATGGAGGTTTGTAGGATTATTTTATGGTAGTCAACCAAAGAATCAAGTACAAAAGAGTGCTGGAAATCTGTCCACACACTGGAGACAAAAGACACCAGCTGAGGCCTGATCCTCCTATTCTGCATGAGTCCAGCTGAAGACCTAGAGATGGCTTCCTCCCCACGTGGAGCACGAAAGCAGCTGCAGGCTCTGTGCTGCGCGCTGCGGTATGCTGGAGCGTCACCTGCCTGGGAATGTGGTGATACAGACTCAGCCAAAAAATATGGGTGAGATGATTTCTACAGTGTGGTCAGTTCTGGGTGCTCAAATTGGAGGATTTCCTCAGCCATAATGATTTGTTTGGAGCCTAGAAGAGGTCAAGACGTTCAGGTAGCAGGTCAGCTTCCCAGCCTTTCAGTCCTCTTCTTACGGCTTCTGGATCCAGCAAGGCTGCCTCCATGGGCCCATTCCAGGTAAACCCTGAGTGGCCTGCTGACCCAGTCCTGCAGGATGCTGGTCTGCTGTTCCGGACGGGTTCTTGGGACCCCATAACAGCAGACTCTTGCTCTCTACCGTGGCACTTTGTCCAGCACAACAGTACCTGCTCCGAGCTAGTCACCTGACACTATTCCAGTCACTGTCCCCATTTACATGAATGGCCCCAAGTGCACATTGCACGCTGGTCCTCATGTGTGACTAGCCCCAGGTGGGACCTCTCCTGAGCAGCCCATTTTCCTCTACTGCCTCTGAGACAGAAGCTGCACTCAGAAAACAGAACTGCAAAAGGAGGCTGAGGCTTCTCAAGTGTGCCAAGCTAAGTCCTTTGTTGAGAGTTAAACTACCTCTTCCACCAAAAGTCTTCTCATTGTCACTTGGAAATAAACTTCTCATTGTCACTGCAAATAAACTTTTTGGCAGAAGAGTCTCATGTGCCAGGCAAAAGGAGCAAATGCCTGACAATACCCATGCCAGATCTGCCATTCACAAAGGAAGCCTGGGAAGGGGCTGGAAGGGACATGGATCAACCCTGATTTGCCAAAGTAGGAAGTGCCTTGGCTAGGAATGGAAACGGGGCTTAGGGTCCCTGCAAGACAGGCCACCTCTGCTTGTTCTGCCCACTACCTTAATCGAAACTGACCCAGAGCCGGGTCACGCTTTCGTACTTCTCAGCTACATGAGTGGAGCAACTTTTCAAAGGCAGCGATGAAGCTTCTCGGCCAAAGGTGTGTGATAATAGCAGGCACACCTCTACCAGCTGTTCCAGTTGGTAAGGAGCCCTGCATTTCCTGTTTCTGAAATCTAAAGGAAGCTGAGCCCTCGGAGCACCTGTGCGAGTAACGGAACGCGCGAAGGCATTAGTGTGTATGGCACACAGCTGATGCCTCATCCACAGTAGTGGGCCCTGTGTGTGGGGGGGTGGGGTTGGGGGGTGCTGCACTCCTTAATCCTGCGCTCCGGAGGTTCAAGTGGGAGGATCACAGGTTCAAGCGCAACCTGAACTGGATGAGACCCTTGGTCACAGTAAAAAAAAAAAAAAAAAAAAAAAAAAATACTGGATTCAATCAAAAGGGCTAAAAGAAAAAAGATCACATAGCATGCTTTAAAGAGCTACCACTGTCTGTCTGTTGTTAGTGCATAAGAAAAAAAGAGTTCGAGCGGAGGTGGGAGGAGAGGTGTGCTAGCGAGCACCTGACTGCACAGGCTCGGGCGGGGCTGTCTGAGCCTTATTCCGGGAGGTCCACCTTTCTGCGGACTAACAGGGCCCTTCCTGCTGCGCTGACCGAACCGACGCTGCCAGGGAAGGAGACCTCCCCACCCCCCCTCACGCCCACCCACACGGGGTGATGTACTGCCCCTCCTCTCTCCCACCCTCCACTCAGACACCTTGGGAACCTCGTTCCTGTCTCCCTGCTCCTCCCCACTCTGAATTAGATGCAGACTGCAATGCTCACTCTGCCCACACCTGGTGGACCTCGGGGTCCTCAGCCGCAGCTATGTAGCCAAGCCCGAGCTCCCTGGCAGCGAACAGAAGGCGAGCAGCCGGAGCCGAGGCCTAGGCAGTGTGCGCAGCGGCCCTGCGGACGGCTCCTCGACTCACTTCCTCTGCGGCTCCGCCTCTTCCTCTTCCCTGCAGAGGGCAGGATGTGGCCTCTTGGGGGCACGTGGCACCTCCCGATGGGCCCTGGCTCCCTACGTGCAGGGCAGGAAGCCAAGCAGGACCACGAAGATGAACGCTGAACACTGCCAGAAAGTGTCCCGCCGAGGAGAGAGATCGCGGGCTTAGAAGCTGCCCCACCGCAAGGCGACCTCGCGCCCCGCGCCGAGCCATGACCTCCCCGACAGCAGTCCTCCAGCGCTGCCCCCAGCCCGGGCCCCCACCCAGGCTTTCACTCCTGTGTTTTCCTCTGTACCTCGTTCTTGTCACTTCTTTCCCGGCCCGCGAACGCAAGCAGGTTCCCCAGGCCGCCGACCAGCTCTTTGGATTGTCCTTCCACGTGCACATAGATCAGTTGGTGCGGTTTTATTTCCCTTGAGCCCACATTATGTGTCTGTATCTCACACATAATAAATATTCTGTATTTCCATGCTACTTTCTTCTAGAAAGCTGTCAAAACAGGATTTTGTTCTAGTTGTTTCTATACCTGTTACGATTTAGGTTGAAAATGACCCCCAAATCTCAAGCATAAGAGATGGGGTTTTCAGAATGTGGCTGTTCGCGGGGGTGTTGTGCTCCTACGTGGGTATGCCTGCGCTATGAGGAGGTGGTCGCTGCGGGCATGACCGGATGGGGGATTTGCGGCCTCGGCCCACCCTCGGCGCTGCTTCCAGTTGCTGTGGGCTGGGCCCCTTCACCACCGTGTCTTTTCCTCGAGGAAGCTGATTGTGGACTGACCTCTCTGAACTCATGGGCAAATAAACCTCTCAGCTGGGCCTGCGTGTGCCTAAGCTGAGGTCCCTGAAGTCAGAGGCCGTGGTGTCTTACCTTTGAACACGCCTGTTACCCTTTCCGAAGGCGGGCTAAACTGGTTTTGGAATTGAACTATTGGTTCTTAGTATACAGGAAGCTTAAAGCAAGAGTGGGGTTCACACATTTGTCAGATAAAACAATTCCAACTGAATACAAATTTCAGATAAATAATAAGTAATGTCCTAATATAAGTATGTTCTAAGTATTTCTATGGGATGCTAAACCTTTTTTTTTCTTTTTCTTTTTCCTTTGCAGTGTCTCACCACACAGTTCACACTGGTATGATCCTCCTGTTTTCAGCCTCCCTAGTGCGGGGAATTACAGGCGTGCCACCACGCTGGGACTCCATCACCAATGGGGCTGGTGTGGCATACAGTGCCAGGGATCGAACCCTGGCCCCTGCTCTTTCCTAAGCAAGCACTTAGTCCACTGAGCTATCTTGCTGGCCCTACTAGCTGTTTTGTGTTTTTCTAAAATCCAAGTCTAACTAGATTCATGTATTTTTATTTCCCAAACCTGGTAACTCTAACAGGGAAACATGCTGTGAAAGAGTGGAGAAATACATGGTGTTCTCTGTGGCAGGACAGCCTGTAGATGTCAGCACAGCACATCATGGGGAGGCCACGGCTCAGAGGCTTTGGCCTCAGTTATTCAAGGAATTTTCCTTAGAACCTAGCTAAGAATTGTTGGTGAAACCTCCATAACTTTGTGGAAACCTAAAATATCCTCTGCCATTGCTTTTTGGTGGGAGGTTTGCAAGTGGCTGATCCAAGAGCATTATTCAGTTCTCCTTGCTGCCGATTGGCTGCTGTCCTGACTCCCACTCGTGTCATAGCAGGTGGCCCTACCATCTAAGATGCCACCAAACATCCTGCATCTTCTTAGGCTTCATTGATATTTAGGGTTTAAACTGTAAAGGTAGACACTATGGACATTTTCTAACCATGTCTGAAATTCAGGTTTTCACAATTTGTGCATGCTCTAGGGACGTAAGCCCTGCAAATGTCAGGGGCCCACTGTACAGTATTTTAGACACCTGCCCTACTTTTCTCATTTCTGGGACAGAATACCTGACACCCAAAGTTGAAGGAGGAAAGGTTCATTAGCTCGGTGTGTACCGGTTTCAGTCCGTAGCCAGCTGACTCCAAGGCAGGGCAGCATGGCAGAGGAGAAACGGTCCATGCTACGGCAGGGAGGAAGCAGCAAGCCTGAGCTGCCCTTTCCCTTTATGCTCCATCCAGGCTACAAACCTATTGGTCTGTGCCACCTGCTTACTGGGTGGGGCTTCCCTCTTCAGTAATTCTGTCAACTGTAACAATGCTATGCCGATCAGTGGGTTCATGGAGTTATCACACATCCTTAATCTGCATTCACACACGCTCCCTCCAGTCACTGCAGAAAAGCTGCACCTATGAAGCTTCGAGGGGGTAGATCTGGACACTCAGCATAACAGAGGCTCCAATGCATCTCAGACTTCTCTGTTACCAGCAGATACCACTCCAATGGTAACAAATGTTCCCACCTTTTGATCCTCTCCCCGCAAACAAGGAGATAATGAACCACCTGCACATACAAACATATGCATCACAATTAAATTATACAACATAGATCATAAAAATTTAAAGTGTTTGTTTTTATTTTTATTGGCTAAAATCCATTTTTTGTCTCTGACAGTTGGAAAAATATTTGAGACTGGTACATAAAATATAAAGTTGTATAAGCTAGGGCCAGTGATATAGCTCAGAAGACTATGTGACTGCTTAGGCAAGCTCAGGGACCATAGTTCAATCCCCACATACCTCACTGGCCCCTCCCCTGGGTGTGCTGAGCTGCCCACAGAGACCAGGCATGGTGGTGCACACCTGTAATCCCAGCACTGGGGAGGCTGAAACAGGAGGTCACCAGGAGTCCAAGCTGAGTAGTGAAACCCTGTACCAAATACATTAATAATAATAATAATATAATAAATTACTGGGGCACTACATAAGGTTCTCGTACATCTGTATACTGCATAAAGATTGTGTACTGGGGCTGGGGAGATACCACAGTAGAATAAGTGCTTGCCTGGTAAGTGCAGGGTCCTGAGTTCAATCCCCAGTACTGCAAAAAAAAAAAAAAAAAAACCAAAAAACAACATGTACTTTATGAAATCATACACTGGGAATTAGCAGCACCTCGGGGCCTCTCTGTTGCTCTCAGCTTTGCCACCAGGCCCTGGAGAGGGGTGCTTCAGGGGGAGGGCTGGTCTCTCAAGGAGGCCTCAAAAATTCCAGCAAAGCACCCAGCAGTGTAACAGGAGAAGGGCCCCGGCTGTTCCCAGTCAGCTTTGAGGACAGATGGCTTCTTTGTTTTTGTTTTTAGTGTTTTGAAAAGAAAACAAGGGAACCAGTGAATGCATGTGGGAGCTAGCTGCTCTTAGATCTCTACTTGGTTCACTCAAAACTCTCCCTATCAGAAAGGATGGGCCCTGTCTTTAGTTTTACATCCTTTTCTTAACCCCAGTGAATTCTGGCTTTTGCTTCCAACTCTTCAGTGCAGGCGATGAAAAGGGCCCTTCTGAAAGTGCAAGGGAGCCCCTCTGCTGGTGATCCCCAGGCAGCAGACACTTCGGGAGCTGCTCCCCTGAGCCCCTCCCCTCTGGTGGATCCAGACCCACTTTCCAATGACTTTCCAGACCTCCCAGAGCAGTTCCACGGCCCCTGCCCCTCCACTACAGGGCCTTTGTTTCCGTTGCTGTTTCCTGCCCGTCTCTTCTCTGCTCAGAGGCCAGCTCAGCCTTCAGGTGTGATGGTTTCTTCCACTGATGGGATCGCACCGGCTCACGCTCCTCTCTTCCTTCAGCCCCCAGAGGCAGAGAGCCCCCTGCCCACCCTACGCTCCAGTGCGCCCTGACCACCACCCCAAGTAGTGCGCTCATTTCTGGTTGTCGATTCCTAGTGCTTCCTGCTAACTGCTGCACAGAACATGCCGGACGCTAGAGGTCACCACTCAAGTATGCTGTACAAGAGCGATGTTCCTGAGGTTTGTTCTAGGAGGTGCTGTGACACAACCAATTGCAGAGCAGTGGCACCACCCCAAGGTCCCTGCCACCTCTCTTTTCTCCCACCTTTGCCATGATCCAGCTCCCACCCCTGTCCCCAAGGGTCTTGGTGGACCATTGTGCACCCTGCGACCTAGGCCTGGGATTCAGCATCAATTAGCTCCTCTTTCTTTCCTTTTCTAGCTATCCCCATACATGCTATCTTCAGCACATTTTTGCTCCACAGTGTCTATGGCTTTCCATTCCCACAACGCCTTTCATAACTTAGACTTAAATAGGAAAGAATCCCAAAGCCAAAGCAAGGTCTCCAAGAGGCACCTGCTCCAGGAGTGGGAAGATTTGGGTCTCCCCTTGGCCATTGGGCTCCCTGATGAGCTCCAGGTGTGCTGCTCCGGAGGGAGCGATGCATGCAAGGTGTAGCATGGCTGTACTCTGGTGCACCAAGAGGCCCACAGCTCTCTGTTGCTATGGCAACTGGTGGGTCAGAAGCCATTGCCTCAGAGGGCCGATTGGATCATTGTGCAGTGTGCATGTGTTGAAATAGTACACGGAGTCCCATGGATATGCATGATTACTATGTTAATAAAAATAAAGTGATACTAAAGAAGAAATAGCCTCAACCTACTGCTGCTTTCTATTCATTCAATGACTATTTACGGAGGGCTACACCCATATGAGCTAGAACCCACAGTTATAAAAAGGCAGGGGGGCAAACTCAGGCTCCCCAGAATTTCGGCCCTGAGCTTCCGCAAAGATAGCAGGCTTCCTTACTTCCTGTCCTGTTCTCCAGAACTTCAGCGGCCAGGACAGAGCTGTGTCCCACAGCCTACAAGCTCCCAGCAGAGGGCTGGCACAGCGGGGGTAGGCGGCCTCTGCAGAGAGGCCAGGCAAGCTCAGGAAGGCTCTCCAGGGTGCTCACAGGGGCCACAGGCTACCCGGAACAGCCCAGCTAGGGCTGAGGGCCTAGGGGGATCGGATCCAGTCCCCATTTCCCACAGCGCCAGAGCGGCCTGGGCTCAGCTGCAGAATCTGGCCGCGACTCAGCTGCAGTTTTCACAGGGCCGGGTTCAGAATGAAGAAGAGAGGCTCCCTGAGCGGCCAACCAGGGTCGTTAACAGCAGAGCAATGCTTGAAACAGGGTGCGAGAACCCTGTGAGCCGCCTGCGCTGACAACGGCCCCTGGAGCTGGCTTGGATTTAAAGCGTAGGGCTGGTAGGGGACCAGTGTGTGAGGGAGGAAGGAGTGGGACCCACCTTCGGGCCTGCGCTGCGCTGGTGCCACCCTCCACTAGCCGAAGCGGGCTGCTGTTCTGCTGAGTGAGCAGTGCAGGCTCCCAGGGTTTGCTGAGAGTGCAGCCACGCGCGCACACGCACGCACACGCACGCACACGCAGCCACGAATGCGCGGGGCTGCCTTCCCTGGAGCCCTGGCTTTCTCCACTCTGCACGGAGGGGCAGGTGGCGTTAGAGACAGAATCCTACTGGAGACAGTTTCTGGGCTGAACGGGAGACAGAAGAGGTCACCAGCCGCACCGGGAGTTCACGTCGGTTCCTGGCTTTGAGCAGAGAGAGGCCCTGGCCAATCTCAGAGCAGGCAGCAGCGCAGGCGCGCGACCCCTGTGGAGTGCTGAATCGGCATCCGTGGTCGCTGCTCCTCATGGACCTGCCCACACAGCCTTCCAGGCCATGCCTGTTATGCAACTTGTGCCGGTGTCAGGGCCGCCACAGCGAAGTGCCCCAGACTAGGTGGCCGCAGCAGTGGAAATTTTTTAATCGCAAATTCTGGAGGCAAGAGGTCCAGGATAAGGCGTCAGGGGGGTGGCTTCTGGCGATGGCTGGGGTGGCCTCCCTTGTCTGTTGGGCTCTGCCTCCAGGCCTCTTGAGACAGTCTGGGGCAGGTGCAGCCCAGGAGCCTCGCTTTACCTTCGGTATTTTCTTAGACCCAGTTTCAAGTACAGTTATATTCTGAGATCCCAAAAAGATAGGCTTCAGATGTGACTTTTGTGGGACCCGAGTTAGTCTGTCCATCACTGAACCCATGCATAGCTTATTTTAGCTTCTGTCGTGGAGACAAAATTGTACTCTCCCCAAGAAATGTGTTCCCCTGTTCTTGCTCAGCCCACTCTCCCCGCGCCGGTACCTGACAGAAGAGCTCTGTCCTCCAACGCGCTTGGGGAGCCGGAAAAGGAGCAGGACAGGCAGCGCGCTCCCGTCATTGCAGCACTCTTCCTGGCTGAGCAGGAGGGTCACAAGTTCAAGCGCACCCTGGGCAACGTTGCCACTTGGTGAGACACGAGAGACACTGTCTCAAAATAAAAGATATGTTTAACAGCCGGGCATGGTGGCGCATGCCTGTAATCCCAGCACTCGGGAGGCTGAGGCAGGAGGATTGTTGTGAGTTCGAGACCAGCCTAAGCTACAAAGTGAGCTTAAGGCCAGCCTGAACTGCATAGTGAGACCCTGTCTCAAAAAGACAAAAAAAAATAAAATAAAATAAAAATAAAAATAAAAGATATGTTTAAAAGGGCTGATGGTATAATTTTATTTTATTTTTTTTGGTGGAACCGGAGATTGAACTCAGGCCCTCTTGCCAGGGAAGCACTTACTCTAGTGAGCCATCTCCCTGGCCCTGATGGTATAATTTTAAAAAGTAGCAAGTTTCCTTCATTTATTTTTTATGAAATGCCTTTTTCCTTGTTGTGTGTGTGTGTGTGTGTGTCCACCTTCCAGAAAGGTGCTCTGTAAAAGTTGGAAAAAACTGATTTGTGACAAATTTGAGTACAAAGCTTTGGTATTGTTAGGAGTACATGTAATTGTTCTTCTTTTATAAAACACAATAAAGGGCTGGGCAAATAGCTCAGCAGATTAAAGTGCCTACAAGCAGACGCAGGGGTCATGGGTTTGATTCCAGGCCTGTGGTGCCAGCACATATCTGTGATCCCACCTCTTTGGAGGCTGTAAACAGGCGGATCACTATGAGTCCAATCTAGTAGTGGGATCCTGAACACCCTGGAAACCCTTCCCTAAAATCCAAAAAAAATTTTAAAAATAACACAATAAAAATGTCCCTAAAATAGCATAATAAAACTCTATGTGTTTTACTACCATAGAACAGCAACAAAAATAGAATTAATATTAAGACTAGGGCCAGCCAGATAGCTCATCTGTTTAGGCAGATGCAGGGACTGGGGTTCGATCCTGCTGATGTTCTGTGCTGGCCCAGACCAGGGGTGCACTGAGATAGCAATTGCGACAGGGCGTGTTGGCTCAGGCCTATAATCCCAGTG
>PVKA01024916.1:0-33618 GCA_004027165.1 Ctenomys sociabilis
TAAAAATATAAACCCACTTACATCTCATTATACCCTACTCACAATCTTTTCTAGAATCAAGATTCTATGGTACCTCAAAGGTGATCAGCTTGTCATTTCCTGAGTGCTCACAGCCCAGTGGGAGATTCTCAGGCCCATGACATACACCATTCCTGGGACAGCTCCAGGCAAGCCTGGGGGACACAGGAAGAGTGCATCCCAGGACCATCCACCAGGGACTTCCTAGGAAGGCTTCCTGTAGCAGGGAGGTTTGAGTCCATCTTGGACAACAGGCAGGCATTTGTAGAGACCATGTGAAGTGCATCAGCAGCCCCTTGGGACCAAGGACTTTGTCCCTGGCTACAGAAAGTGTTAAACAGCTGCACCACCCAGCTGAGGCTTCTCTAGGAACACGCGGGCTGGGCCTCACCTGAGCTCCTGCATCCTCCCTAAACACGGCCTGCACCAGGGACTGTCAGCGGGAAGGTCTGATGCCTGGTCTCTGGGATTCTACTGGGTCACTCTGGGGCTCCTCCAGCCCAATGAGGCCTCTCTCCATACTGTCCTATTATTCACCCTCTTCTGCTCCCCTCATTTCCTCAGCCAGTTAGCAGCCTGCAAAGGAGTCACACCTATGTGAGCATTCATCTCCTCCTTCTCATCCTGCCTTCAGGCTACTTCGAGCCCCTACCTTAGGCTTCTTCACCACAACACAGGGGCATCTCAGTCCTCCATGCTAGAGCTATGACAGCATGAAAATGCATGTAGGGCCTGAGCTCAGTGGGAATCTTCTATGAAAGTAGCCATGTATAGGATGATACTCTGTAGAATATGCCACATGGAGGAGGACCCAAGAAAAGACTCCAAGTCATGAGTTGGTCTGATGTCTGTAAAATAAACACTACCAAGATTTCAAGGGTGTGTATACACATGCGCGCACACACACACACACACACACACACACACACACACACATATCCTTTCCTGTTCCCATTTCCCTCTTCCACTGAACATTTTCTGTGGTCTAGACATTTCATTCCTAGTGCTGCCCACCTACCCCCTGTCTCCCAGGGGCCTCTGGAGTTGGGACGTGGCCATAGAGGTCACAGTTATTGGCATGGGATGGCACTCTGGCATAGGACAGTGGCTTGAGTAGGAAGCCTCACCAGGCACAAGGAGGCTTTGTCTGTTGAGGGCATCTGAATGGAGTTGCAGACCAAGAGAACCCTGGAGAGCTGAGAAGAGCTAACAGCAGGCTCTGTGGTAGCAGGGTAGATGACAAGGGGATCAGGAGGAGGCTAGCCTCCAGAACGGAAGGAGCACTTTTTTCTCTAGGACAAGGGACTTAGAGTTGAAGAGGGGAAAGTAAGTTTCCTTTGTCTATCATCTGTTCTGCTAACAGTGGTCAGATTGTCACCTGAAGAGACTTCATGGGAGGAGGATGGCGATCAACAAGACAGACAACAGCATGTTGTAAGCACTGCTATGAGACTGGACAGCAGCTCGGAAAGGCTGGTGTTATAGCCTGGGTCTAGATGTCCCTCCAAAGCTTTAAGCAGCCCTAGCTGGGGCTTTTCAAAGGTGGCTGGACCTAAGTGTGTGACGCTGGGATTAAGGGTGGGTGATTACTGAACTAGTCCACTCTTGGTTTGGCATGGTTCTGGCTATGGATAGTGGGAAGGCCTACCCTGGGTGCGAATGCCACCCAAAATAAGGGGATGCAATCTAGATAGGATAAAAGGGACAGAAAGAGGGCTGCTGTCCTGCTTTCTGCTTCATTACTTCACTACTTGGTGCTTGGTGCCCTCTGCTCTGTGATGCCCCTCCACCTCGCTGCCAGTCAACTACGGATGGAAACCTCCACAAACTGTGAGCTATAAAACAAACATCTGCACTCCTTTTACTTTTGGGTGTTGGCTATTTTGTCTCAGCAATGAGGAAAGTGACTAAAGCAGGTGGACTTGGCCTGAGAATCAGAGACAGACAGAGAGAGAGAGAGAGAGAGAGAGAGAGAGAGAGAGAGAGAGAACCAGCCAAAACCTGTCTACACACTTCAGGGAAAGACAAATAGTATGATTTTTTTCAACAGATGGTATTACCCTAGGGAGACCCTAAAGGATGTCACGTGCAGTAGAAAACCCACTATGCCACCAGCTCATAGAGGAGAAATTGAAAATGCATGGCAGTGTTCTCAATGGCCAAGACTGCCCAAGTAGCCATTCACCATGCTACAGTGTCTGGAAGCTAATACCCACCACTTTGAGAAATCAACCTCATGACAGCTCAATGAATCTAGTATTAAAATATTTACACAAATTTTTTCTTCCCAAAGTGTGTAAACATTTTTTGGCAGACTCTGTATCTATTTAACACATACAAATGAACTAAATTGCAAAATTAGAAATTATACAGCTCATCCTGTTCTATTATGAGGAGCACTGATCAACGAAAGTTATTGAAAAATGCTAACGAGGCACAACCCAAGGAAGAGAAGTCCTTGTGTTTGGAGTTCTGGAAGGTTCTGCCTCAGCCCAGTGAGGGTACAGGGTAGAGGGCGCAGGAGTGAGTGGGAGGCTGGTGACACGGAGAGCTTGGGGCTCCCTGCCAGGAGAAGTTCTCCAGGTATGGGTGTCCTAGTACCAGGACACTTACATCAGGGTGACAGAATTCCCTCTCAGTGGTGCTTTCTGATTGAAACTGGCAGCTGCCCCTGCTGTCAGCACAGCAGGCAGGAGGAATGCCCATAGCACTCAGCAGCTTCCTGCTGGGCTCAGGCAGTGTGTTTCCCACCAGCAGCCAGCACACTTCCCCTGGAGGTTCTCCTCTGAAGGCTGGCGCCCTTTAGCCACTCCTCTCTGAAGTCCCAGCTCACTTTTTTTTTTTTTTTTCCCAGTACTGGGGATTGAACTCAGGACCTTGCACTTGCTACTAGGTGTTCATGGTGCCGAGCTATAGCCTCAGCCTCAGACTTCCTTATGGATTCAAGCATGTCTCAAGTTTCATAGAAGCACTGTCCATAGAAGCCACAAGGTAGAAAGCATCCAGGTGCCCATCGCCCAGAGAAAACGGCAACACACGTGGTCTCTCCTCACAGCAGAATATTGTTGAGCCACTGAGAGGAATCTACGGACACACGCCACACATGCGAGCCCTGAACATACACAGACAAGCCACACACAAAGACATGTATTGTACAATGAAGCCAATCAGTTGAGACAGAAAACAGATTAGTGTTGCAGGGGCTGGAGGAAGGGGAGTAGGAGAGAAACTGCTTGGGGATACTTTTATGTCTTTTTCTTTTTTCTTTTTTAGTACCAGGAACAGAACCCAGGGCCTCTTTCTTTCCAGGCAGGTGCCATACTGAAGCTTCATCCCCAACCCTCAGGGATTCTTTTTAAACTGAAAATGATTTGAAACCAGACAAAGGCTGTGGTTGCACAACACTGTAAATGTACTAAGTGCCACTGAATTGTATGCTTTGAAATGTGGGATGGGCTGGGATGTGGCTCAGGGGAGGGGACTTGGCTAGCACACAGGCGGGCTTGGGTGTGAGCCCTAGCATTGAAAAAAAAAAAAAAAGGTTAATTTTGTGTTATGACAGTTTTGCCTCAATTAAGAAGAAACGATGTAAGTGTGGGAGAGATTTAGGAGTTGGAGGGGACATGAGGACTGGTGATTCCAGGGGACTGATCAAGGGACTTAAGATCCTAAATGTACTTCCAGCATTATAAGGTTATTGGTGAGGCCTGTTGGCGGCCACACAAGGCAAATACAACGAGCAACTTTGTTCTATAAGAAAAAGCACCCTCGGCCACAAGCAACTGATTTGTAAACAAAGTCTTGGACTAGAATCTTCCCCTTTTTAATTGTTGGGGACTATTTGTAAATTAATCTCTAGGATATAGTTAATCTTTGGCTCTGGTTCTGAATTAATCAATAAAAAGACATCATAGTGGTAATCTTTGGGGAAGTGGAATTCAAGTTAATCCATTTTTTTTTTTTTCTATTTGTCAGCTCCTCTGATAATTGGTTTGATGAAGGAGAAATTTGAAGTTATTGGTTAAATAGAGGTTTTTGGATTATCTGTGAATTTTAATTATCCATGCTTCACCTGGCCCCAATTAGCACTAATAATTGAGTTAGCTGAATAGAAGTCGTTTCCCATCATATCAGTTTTACTATAGGATTCTTAATTGCTTCACTAATGGAACCCCCAAACAAAAAGCCCTTTTCTACAATACATGCTCACCCCTCAATACCAAGATTTGTAAAAATGAATGCTGTTTAATGGTGCAGTGTTAACTAGATAGTTGATAGTATGAGACAAATGTCTTCAATAACAAAACGTGTAGCCAAGACGTGAAACTAGAACTTTCTAACACGCATGTGGTAATCTCAGCACTTATGGCCAGAAGTCCTAAAGCATAGTTAAAAGTCTTAATCAGTGTTTTCAAGTGATTTGTATTTTCAATTTCAATTGAGGTTGTCACTGTCTTAATTTATCTCAATTTAAATTAAGACAGCCTTTTAAAGTGCTTGTTAATTTTAGCCATCTACCCACTGTCAGAGGTGTTATTTATATTTACTAACCGCTGTGTACATGGCTTTTTAAGGTTTCAGTTTCTCTTCTTGGACACATTTATATTTATATTAAACACAATAAATATCTCCCGTTCCAAGAGCCCCTTTTGACCTTCTTTGATCTCTGAGCCCCAACATCCCTTAACTTGACATATAAATTAGCCCATCCCCTCCCAGGAGGACAGAGAAGAGGGTAGTGTTTCATGGGCTCCCTCGCCCCCTCTCCAATCCCAGGCATCGTGTTTTCCCATTGCCATGGAGATGGAGCTATGCACACAGAGTGCAACAAACCCAGCAAATGGGAAAAGTCTCGGCTGAGATAGAATTACTAACTAAACAAATGCTCTTGGTAACAGAGTGGGGAAGGGATGCCTGAGTTCTCCTTTGCTGCCCACAATCAGATCCCAGGTAAAAGTGCAAACAGCTAGATGAAAGCTGACATGGTGGTTCTTTTAAAGACACAGAGGACATATTACTCCCAGAAAACATAGCATCTGGTACAGTCCAAATGATACGTAAGCTTGCCTCAGTGGAAACATGGGAAGTTACATTCTCCTTTTGCAAAAATATTGCTGTCCTAAACACTCCAGACCAGGGTCTTACTGTTGCACAGAGAAAATTGCGGCACATTTGCGAGTCTAGCACCAGTCACGACAGAGCAGAAGGCCTCAGCATCTCTCCCTTTCGCCCCATGTTGCCCTGTGTGGGGAGAATGATAATCGGTCTCGCTCACACTGTAAGATGCCATGAGCTGGGGCCATTGCTCCAAGAATTAATTAATTAACACCAAGTTGTTGTCATTGTTTCTGAAAGAAAATTGCCTACACAACCACGTGAGTATCGCATAAACAGGATTTCAAGTTTTTCTTTTCTCAGTGTCATTTCTGTCTTTTCTATTTCTTTCTAATGGTACATTTGGTTTTGGTTAAAGAACTGCTGATCAGTTTCCAAGAGACATTAAGAAAAAGACCAGAATACATAAATATTTGATACAGAAGTAAATGGAAATTTTCATTTAAAGAACAGTATTAAAAAAAAAAAAACAGTATTTTTCAGATAGGCAATCTGCAAAGGGTTTCTGAATGCAAAAATTATATAATGAAGTATTAATTAAGATAATAATTTATTTTGCTATTGTAGTAAATGTAAGCTGGTCGTGGTCTGATGTATATGAACTGTGACACTGATTGGGAAATTGAATTTATCCTACTTACCCAATTTTGTGGCATACCCCAGTCTCTTTTCTTGCAAAACATAATTGAGTTCTGTCTTGGGGTGTGTGTGTGTGTGTGTGTGTGTGTGTGTGTGTGTGTGTGTGCGCGCGCGCATGCGTGCTATCATCAACTTTCAATTGTGCTGCTTTATTGTTTGAAACTCCAGAGCAACTTAGCAGCAACAGAACACCTATATAATAGCTTAAAGTGCCTTCTATCAGGCCTTTTAATGACTTTTAAAAATTGCATCAGTTTGTCAGTATTGACAATCATTAAATATTTTTTGTTCTTTTTTCAATTGAATTGTAGATAGCAGAGATTTCTTTTAAAGGCAGCACCTTTTTAATCCTTGAGGATTGTTTTCTGCCATCATTCCCCACCTAAGTTTAAAAGACCTAACGTGCTTTTAACTTTCTTTAGAAGTTGTTTTTAGGTAGCAGCAATTACAATTAAGAAAATGCTAAAGTCAATTTGAGTTTCTTTTTCTAAATTTCATATGTTTATCTTACTCTTTCGAGCAAATCTGGTCTCAGTAGACTTCGTGTGTTTGTCTTGATGCAGCTCTTAAGTCTGCATGCCAAGCCTGTCTGAAAGAAGCCGCCTTTTACAACAGAGACACAGTCTCTTCAGGACTTGAGCGGTGCAGACCCGGCCCTCCTGGAGGCTCACGTATGACAGCGAGGATCCCTCTTTGTGAAGTCTTGCTGACAGAGCATAACAGTACAAATGACTAGCAGTCAGGCTTTGGGGGAAAACTCATGTGCAGAAAGAATTGTTGAAATTACTGATATTTGACAAATATTCATCTATACAGCATTACACAACTGAAACATCTGTTTCCTAGCAACCTGCAGGCTAGGGAGAGACTATCTCTATTTTAGTTTTTTTTTTTTATGTGAGATATGAATTACAGAAAACAAGAATAGCAATGAAAGAAATGGATGTGCAATGACTTGACCAGCTTTTGTCATTGTGGCTGTTACAGAACAGTTATTTGCGTTATTGCAAATAACATAATTTTTTAATGCATTTAATACAGGGTCTACAAGGGTCTCACTACACAGATTGGACTCATAGTGATTCTCCTGTTTTCAGCCTCCCAAGCACTGGGATTACAGGAGCATACCACCATGCTCAATCTCAAACTGGGGGTGGGCTGGCACAGCAAGCTGGAGATCTGGGGATCAAATCCTGGTCCCTGCATCTGCCTAAGAAGGCACTTTAATCCGCTGAGCTATCTGGCTGACCAATAATATCAAATATCTAAATGGTCTCCATCTCACTAACAGGATATCTGATAGAGCCATCCTGTTAAGACCTGCATCACTTTTCCTAGGTTCCTAGGCTAGAGTTCCAGGAATGACTTTGCCTGCCTTCCAAAGAAAAGGAAAAAGAAAGTGCCAGAGAAGTACCAGCATCCGCACCGGACCCACTTCCCCAGAGGGCAGGGAGCTTCTTGGCCAAAACTGGAGTTGAGCCTGGGGAGGCAGCAAGCTCAGCTGCACACCACAGCCCACAGCTCTGGAGAACACAGCCCCTCTCATGCCACAGAGTCCATTTTGGTTTCATGTCCTCAAATCAGCTTCACTCAGTCCCCCGCTTCCTCCCCCCCGCCCAACTCATCACTGTTAATAGACACACATCAAATGTTGGCTGGATGTTCATTAAAAGAGACTTTTAAGAGTGGCTCAGTGGCAGTACATTTGCCTATTATAAGCAAGGCCCTAGAGTCCATCCCCAGCTAAGAGATACAGTCAGGAGGAATGTGAAGGAGAGAGAGGGGCTTTAGTGTTACTGGTTAAAATCAAGGATGTTGAGGTGGGGAGATGGGTCAGTAGAATAAGCACTTGCCTAGCAAACACAGGGTCCTGAGGTTAATCCCCAGTACCACAAAAAAGAAATAAAAAAGTTACTGTATATCCCTATATGTGCCACAGTGTTAATACTGTACCACTCTTAAGGGCCAGATTCACTTTTATTTTATTTTATCTTTTTGGCAGAACCAGGGGTTGAACTCAGGCCCTTGCTCTTACCAGGGAAGTGCTTATTTCACTGAGCCATCTCCCTGGCCCCATGGCCAGATTCATTTAAATGTGCTTCTATAAAACCCTGGTCTCATTCTTATCTGACTGTCTGTCTGAACTGAAAAGAGGATCTCTAAGTTTAATTTATACATGGTTTAAGTTTCTCAAAGGCCATCAACAGTATATGGCATGGATTGTTAGAGATCAGTGGCATCCTTTTAAATTGACATTGTTATTGAAATAACAAAAGAAATCCCCTGGGAGCCATTGAGAGGCAGTTTGTTATGACCAAAATTCCCAAGTTCTTTAATTGTACTTTTCCTGTTAGCCTGTACACTATGGTATGAAGAAAGATGCAGACAGTTAGTGGGCCACAGGGGGAGGGTTCCGGAGCCCTGGCTGCTGCCAGCAGGAGTGTATACTCACCCCAGGACTCCGGAGGCAGCTCAGCCAGGCCCCAGGGTGGGCGTCCAGGATGCATGAGCCCAAAAAACTTAAGTTACTGAGCCCGAAGAATAATTTTGAACAATATAAAAATGAAACACATAACCTCATGAAGCAATCCTGTTCCATAAAATGAATTTAAAAAAAAACCAAAGAAACATAAAATTCACCAAGACAGTAGGAAGTTATTTGAGAATAATATTTTTTTTTTTGTCAATAAAGGGACTTTATTTAACACAAGAAATGTTAGACCTGAAACATGGCAATGCAGAGTTTCACAAAATAAATGTCCCATGTCTAGGCAGACACTAGACACATGCTCCATGTAATGCTATGCTTTTAAATGTTTTCTCCAGTCATAAAAATATATGCCTTTTTATTTTTTTAGCAATTTATAACTTGATGTTTATAAGTAGCTTTTAGGTGGGTTGTTGCAGGTAAAAGTGACAGAATTTCTAAAGATCTACTGATTAAGAAAATAACTACATTGTGGTTTTCAGGCCAAAGCCCCTCTGAGATGTGAATCCCAAGGTCGCCCCTTTCCAGCCCTTAACAGAAAGGAGGACAACCACACACAGGTTGGTCTGCTGACTAGCAGCTTTTTACTTTTTAAGCTGGGATTCAGGCCTGGCAGTTTTAAGTTAATCATTAACTTCTTTGAAATCTTGATGGTGTTTCAGTGGAAATACAAATATGTCAAGTAGTCCCTGAGTAGTCTTCCCTGTAATTCTATATTTTACCCTACAAATCTAGTCAGAAACCTCATCTTCCTATGAACGCCGTTGGTTGAGGCAGAGACACAACCTGCACTCACTTTGATTGAAAAATTGGGTTAAATAAGATGGGTAAAAGGAAAGCCGGAGGACTCATCCTGAATACTTAATTTGCACATTAAAAGCTGATCATTAATCCTATATTTTAACTCTACAAATGTCAGGAGCCATTCTTTCCTGCCGGGCCTGGAGGTTCTCAGGATAAACCAGGCTGTGTTCAGTTACAAAAGCCCTGAATGAGCACAAGGAGAGTCCCAGCACACAATCCAGAGACCATTAAATAATGCTTTCCAAATCAATTTGCTATCATATTACCACAAAAGGAAAGAATCCTAAAGCAACTTGAACCAAAGCAGGAAGAGAATGTTATTTAAAGCCAGTACGAAGTACAGTACCTAAAAAATATACATATGTCTGTACATGTGTTATGGTAAGAGATGTGTGCCTGTAGTTTTGTGTTATTGGAATAAAATGAAGGAAACATAAGCCTTCATACAGCCAAGGGACACCGAGACTTTTTGTTTTAAGAGTGAGAAAAACCAGAAGCAGGCATCATGCTAAGATGTCTCAAACTAGGCCAGATGATACTTTCCCATGGTTCTAACATAAATCAATATGACCAACAACCATTTATCTAATTCTGGGAAATTAGCAAATCAAATAAATAAAAATGCTGTTTTTAGCCCAAATTGCAGTTTCAGACAGGATTGCCCAGTGAGTATTCTGCGTGTGTTCATTAAGCCTTTAAAGCTGGGGTTCTCTAATGCCACTTGAAAAGGGTGAGCAACTGCAATCCAAATAAGGCACAATGCTGTCCCTAAGCTTATTAAGTTCAAGTTTTATACAAATAGCAGTTTCAAATGGTTTGCTTGAAAATGCGCACATGGCTACTAAAATAACAGCTTCCTGACACTATAGTGAAAAAGAGAAGGGAAAAATAAAGCAGAAACGGTGACAAGAAACTAGGTTGCTGGGATTTTGTTTTGAAATAGTACATTCAGATCCTTCTCTAATCTTAGCAGGACTTTTAAGGTGTAGTACATCTTAAACAAAGTTCGCTAACAAACTAATCAGTATGCTCTTTGCAAATTGCTGGCCTGAAATGGCGATAGTGAAAGGTAGTAAATTTTCCCCAGAGCTTGCTTTTATATTTTTAAAAATCTTATCAGGACTTTAAGATTCTAAGAGAAAATGCAAAGAAAATATTCTGCTATTTGTGTAAGTAACAGCTCCATGGGTTGTGTTAAAGTGGGGACGCAGGATTATTACCTGCAGCTACTTGCAAGGATAAAGCCCAGCGTGGCTGGGATTCTTTTGCGGCAGACCTCGGAAGCCATTGCCTCCGTCCAGCAGAGGAGGGAGGGAGCTCGGAGCGTTCAGGACAGCTGGGAATCGTTCTTCTGCACCTCGGAAGCCAGCTCAGAAACTTCAGAGAGGAAACTCTCAACGCCCCCTTCACACCCTCCCAGCTTCCTCTTCCAGAATGTTTCATCTGAGACTATTAAAAGGCTTGCTTCACTCTGTATTACAAACCAAGCATACCATTTACAATTTTGTCAATAAAAATGAAAAATATTTACAACAGTGCTCCCTTCCAAAACCCACCATCTTACTACATCCCGGCTAGCTAATCCCTGAGCACAAGGATTTAAGAAGCTAAGTGCTGTGGGTGCTACTAACATGTTTTCAATCAACATTCCTTTAGTTCTGATTAAGATGTACTGATTTTTTAAAATCTTAAATTCAAAGTTTTTTTAAAAAAAGCTTCAGATGGTAATGACTCTGATTGTAACCCCTCACCGGGGGAAAAGGGCACTATTCTCAACCATCCTCCACGTGGAGGGGTCCAGCCTGAGAAGGAAAGGATCCCATTCTGGTGCCTGCCCCCACTGGCACCAGTGGTGGCGGGGCTCTAAGCAGGTCTCTCAGTTCCTGTGCACACAGATTCTCATCGGCAGAAAAACCCAGCAGTGCTCAGTAGAAACAAATACGCAAGGGCATTTCCTGCTGCTCAGTTATTTCCCCTAGCTCTTGCTTTTGAAGACAGGATTTTAGTGTTTTTAAAGATACTCAAATAGAGGATGAGGTTTGAGTAACTAAAGCCTGCTGTTTCCGACCCAAGCAGCCATTGTTGACGGGAGGATTTATGTGCAGGTCTGTCAAAGAATCTTCTGAAATACTGAGAATATTCCTCACGGAGAAAATGTAGTACTGTCTAGCATTCTCCAAAACTAAATATATATTGACTCCCAAGCATTAGGTGCACTTGCCAATCCGAAACTCGAAACTCGGTGTGTTGGGGCAAGGTTTTGTGTAACGTGCTTCCTGTCTTTGTACTGACCCAACAGGATATTTAAATAACAAAGACAGTGAAGAAGCCAGGCAAAAAGTGGTGCTCCACACACCAACAGCATTGCTTCCTTTCTTGACCCTGCCACAGAAATAATTAGCAAGCAGAGAGACACCTTTTGTTCTTGCTGACTGGGTCTAACCACACACAGCAATAAGAAAAAAGAGAAAAGTAGTTTTTTCTTTGGTCGCTCCATGCTTGTAAGGGACAGTGAGTCTCCCAGGGTGGAAGCCACTTGCACGCCTCTGGTTGGGGTGACCTGAGGTCCAGCCTGACCCCTCGATCAGTATCTGGTCACAATAAACAAACATCTGGGGCATATGCAGGTGTACCCCGGATGTACCCTGAAAGTCCACCATCCTACTTTAGATCTTGCACTACATTTTTATTCACTTCTTCTAATCCACAACTTATGTTTCAAGCTTATCCAGTATAAAATGCCATTTCAAATGTACTACACAAAAAACATACTTTAAGAAAACCTTGTGTTTAATCAAAGTGGTTGCAATCTCACACAGTGCTAGTTTTCTGGTGCAGAAACCCAAAATGAAAACATCTCCCTTACTTCATCCAGTCCTTCATAGTAAATCACTGATTACAGAGAAGATATTATTTTATGACAGCTTTCATCTGCTCCTTAGTCCAGATCCTTGGTAAATAACCAAGTTTCACATATGAAACTGTAAAATTCAGTATTTTTTCTGTTTCGCTCTTATTGGGTAAGAGGCACTACAGGCTCCCTGCCTCCCTTGGTGTCTATGTAAATTAGGTCAGCACATGCACATACATTATGAGAATCAAAGCTAGGTGCCAAGGACCATATTCAATTTGACAGCCGAGAATACCTTTAAACAAAGAGCTCAATTCTGTATGGAAGAATCTCAACTTTAAAAATACTGAGGGGTTTCAAAGATCACCAACGAATGGCAAATGTCTTGCATATGTATTTACAGATTTAACAGACCTTTATGTCTACCATATTATCGCATTTTAACCTATGCCCCACAAAAGCTTTTTAAATAAAATTTTTCCATGTATAAAATTAAAAATGTTTCCTAGGAGGACTTGAAAGGCACACAAAGATAGAAGAGTGAAACCGTAGTTGTCCACCATACAAGACAGTTGTAATGTATGCATTGCTATATGTTTTTAAAATACTAGACACAGCATGATTTGTTTTCACTATTACACTCTTATTTGCCTATAAATACATGCAGATCTACTTTAAATCTGAATCAAAGAATTGATGTGTGTGATAATTTCCTTAGTTCTGGCCTCCTATTTTTCAGATGAACTCTCTAAAGCAAGGGACTTATCAAAAATCACACAGCTAGTGAATGACAAAATCAGGGCAAGAAACCATTTTTTTTCTATTTCTTTCCTACTTTAAAAAAAAAATCTCTTTCATCCAAAGTAGTGCCTAAGAAATAGTACCTAAAGAAAAGTAGGGCTGGGGAGATAGTTCAGTGGAATAAGCGCTTCCCTGGCAAGAGCAAGGGCCTGAGTTTGATTCTTGGATCCATCAAAAAAAAAAAGAAAAGTAGTACCTAAGAAGATGCATTGTATTTCAGGCCACAGAATCTCCTATTGTGTATAACTAAGAAAGATTATTTTAAGTAGACTTAAATTTTTTAAAATGACTTCAAGATATAACTCACATAGCATAAAGCTCACTCCAAGTATACAGTTCAGTGGCTTTTAGCATGTACACAGTTTGTGAAACACAACCTAGATCTAGTACCAAAACATCTTCATCACCCCAAAAGAAATTATGTGTCCGTTAGTGGTGGTCCTCCCCTCAATCCTGCCATGCTCACCAACCCCAGGCAACCACTAATCTACTTTCAATCTCTATCTATTGGCCTATCCTTGATGTTCTTTTGTGTCAGGCTTCTTTCCCTTCACGTATTGTTTTCAGAAGCTCATCTATTTTGTATGTAGCATCTATACATCCCGTATTCCTGCTCATTGCTGAATAGTGTTCCCTTGCATACATACGGAAGCTTCTTTATCAGTAGATGAACGCTGCATGGTTCTCACTTTGGGGCGCTTGCGAATAGGTCTGGTGTGCATACGTGCCACGCAGCTGTTGGGAAGGCGCCTCGGACGGAAACACTGGCTCGTGCGGTGCCTCCTGCTTAACCCTTTGCGGTTCCGCCTGACTCCATCCCAAAGCAGCTGTACTGAGTTCCAGGCCCACCAGTGGCGCAGAGGGGCTCGGGCTTCACCACACCCTCACCAACACTTGTTATTCTTTGACTCCGCCCCCCTGGTGGGAATAAAGTGATTGCTATCTCACCGTGGGCTTGATCTGTGTTTCTCAACTAGCCAATGTTTTTGAGCATCCATAAAATCCTTATTGGCCATTTGCATATCTCCTGTAAACAAACATCTAGTCATATACTCTACTTATATTTTTACAAAATTATTATTAAGTTTATTGGTACATTTTACATCTGCATAATGGTCCCATTCATCACAGGAATTTATACCTGTTCATGATAGAACTTGATTTTTTCCCCCATTCTCTAGCCTCCCTTCAACTGCGCTGCTTATTTTTTAACTTAGTTTTTCATCTTCAGTCATTGAGTTGTGGGAGCTCTTTAACATTGGCTACATTTGATGAATGCCTCCAAAATCAAGTGTCACCAACAGGACAGTTTTTAGAAATAGGGATTTGCAGAGGTGTATTCAGGGCTGTTCTCTGATTCCTTTGCTCACCTTTGCTTCATCTATCTTTTTTTCTTTTGAAAAATACAGCACAATTTCTTTTCTAATTTTTTGTAGTCTGAGCTTTAGAAGAATTCCAGGCCTTGAGGCTGGTCAAAACAGGACTGGTGACAGGAAGCCACTGGCTTCTCACAGCATGTGTGGAGGGATTTCCATTTTCAAGGCAGGAGATATCAGCTAGGACCCATGCTGGAGAAATACGTGCAGAACAGTTCTGGGGCCTGAAAGGACAGAAGCAGAATTGCTAGGACAGATCCCTGAGGCAGCTTTGAGGCCAGCTGGGCTCCAGAATGCTCTGCGTAAGCCTTTCAATCAAGCGTGCTCACGCCAGGGGGCCTGACTTACACTCCAGCTCCTGGTCCTCTAGCTGCTCTGCTGCCGGTACCTGGAGGAGAGACATATTTGTAGGTTGTAGGCTCAGTCTATGTGTGCTACGAATAAAAAGTCACCAACTGAGGAATTTCTAGAAAACAGACATCTGCTTCTCACAGCTCAGCTGGCTGGGGTGTGCATGACAAAGGTGCCACATTTAGTGTCTGGTAAGGGACAGCTTGCTGAAACCTCAAGGCAGATGAGAAAGAAAGGCAAAGGGGAAGAATGCTGTGTCCTCACATGATGGAAGAGCAGAATGAAGTGAGCTGCTCTCTAATTTTGCCATGAGACTGCATTTTTATGGCCTAATCACCTACCCCTGCTCTTGATGCCTTCAAATTGTCAAGTGTTTCAACATACAAATTATGGAAGACGCAGACCACCTGGTCAAGCAGCAGTTCTGGACATGCTCACACCGTCCCTTATCTCAGGACACTGACCACTAAAGGGAGTACCTCTGCCTTCTCCCTGGAATCTTCCCAAGTGTGAGCCTCAGAGTGGATCCACCTGGCTGCCAGCCTCTTTCTCCATCGTGGCAATCTGGCCGCCTCTGTCTACCTCAGAGGCCAGCTTGAGAAGGCCTCTTGATGCATCTGGCAGCAGCTCTATGATCCACAGCCCCAGTCCTTTCTGCAATATCTGCCATGTAAGGCCACTTCTTCCCTCCCCAATGGATTTCTCCCCTGGCTCTCCTGTCCCAGTGCCAGAATTTGAACTTACCTCCAAGAGCACTCTTGGCGGTGTTCCTTTGTGATTTCTTAGACTCTCTAGAGGCATCTCTTTCCCTGCCCACTAGTGAGACACCTGAGAATTTCTACCTGCAGTTTCAATAATTCTTTATCCTTTGATTCATTCCTCTGCCACCCAACCTCTCATTTCTTGAAGCTAGAACCATATTTAAGAACATTTCTGATCCTGAATTTTCTTGTGTAAAACTCTCTGATGGCTCCCAGCAGCCCGTCCTGTTTCTGTAGCTGTGAGGACCTTTCGGGATCTGACTTCAGCTCTCGCCCACTGGATGCTGCTTTCTGTGTCTGCAGTCTCTGCCACTCACTGCTCTCCCAGGTTGGTAAGGGGGGTTGGAAAGCAAACAGCTGCTTCAAGACACATTTAGTTTGCTTTCCACAAAAGAAATTGAAACCCTAGAATCAAATGGAGAGCATGATAAGGGGAGTTTATTGAAGTCCAAGGAAGGCATCTGCTCTAAGCTGGCAGAAGGAGGAGCTTTCTGCCCACTCATTTCTCCCATCTTCTTCTGCCTCAGGCCCTCTCCTGCAGGGTAAAATAGATCTTCTGTCATTGCTGTTATTAAACTACAACTGCCGCCCAGGTGATGGCCCTTTAGGACAAGCCAGAGAACAGTCTCTATCTCAGATTTTTCTGTCCCCAGAACGACCCCCCACTCAAGACGTCCTCTTCCACTCGAGCCAATGCCCTCACGTCCTGGTACCAGAATTTGTATTTACTTAAGGCAAACACAGGTGGTAAGAGTAAGACTGCCATTCTGCCTCCCTTTTAGGGATGGGCTTCCACAGTCGGGCTGGATGCCAATCAGGATGTGTTTAGAAGTTTTGTGATACTTGCTGGGCACAAAGACAAGGTTAGTGTCTGAGTGACATGGGAAACATGCCTGGGCTTCTAGTCAAGATGGGAAACATTTAGGTCTCAGTGCATGGCGTGACGTCTCTGTGACCTTCTGGTAGCTGAGACAGTGATCTTACAGATGGGGACAAGGGCCAGCATGATGTCTCAAAGGCAGTGGGAGTTCACTGGACATCAAGCTTGCTCTCTGCTCATCAAGTGTGTTTAACATTATCACATGGTGATGTCAAGAGCTGTGACTATATCGAAGCTAACATTCTAGGCTATACGAACTGCAGTGTTATTGACATTGTGAACAGCGCTCTCTCAGCCTCCTATGTATTGCTTGACATCAAGTGTTCCTTGAAGGATGGTGAGGGGCCAGGGAGATAGCTCAGTGGAATAAGTGCTGGCCTGGCAAGGACAAGGTCCTGAGTTCAATCCCTGGTGCCACAAAATAAAAAAATACTCCTTGAAGGACATTGGAATTATCATCATGCATACAACTGATGTTGGTAGATAGACTTGACTCTATCCAGAAATCATCACACACTGGTAATCTGTCTGTACTTGATTTTAGGAGAAAATTTTGGTTTGATCCTCCCTCATTAAAATTTCTCAGTGTTCCCAAGTACTACAAAAATAATAATAATTAATAATAGTAATAAAATAAAATTACTCAGTGTTGAAGGTGGTGAGATAGCTCAGTGGACTAAAATGCCTGCTTAGTCAAGCTTAGGCAAAGCACAGGGACTACAGTTTGATCCCTGGCACCACATGTCATGCCAGCCAGGCTCCCGAGATGGGCTGAGCTGGCCACAGTGTGGGCTTCATGGCACATGACTGTAATTCCAGCACTGGGGAGGCTGAAAGCAGGAGGATCACAATGAATCTGAACTGCATAGTGAGACCCTGCAACAACCAAAAACATAATAAATAAATAAAATTCCTCAGTGACCACTTCTTTAGGGAATTTAGCAAGTATGATACTGTACTCACTTACTGTATTTTTTCTTTTAATCATCACCTATATGTTAGTGCTCCTGCCTTTCACATCTATGGAGTTGTCTACACATTATATTTGAGTTAGAAAAATAGCTATCTCTGCACACAATGGAAGTAAATGTGGGCTCTACAACTCTAACTCTACCCTGATGTAGACATCCATCACATGTTTGATGCTATATTTTAAAGCTTCTCCATCAGAACTTGACTTTTAACTGGTTTCTATATTTTGTCTCAGTGCCTTAGATAAACAAACATTTTACACTCTGTTGGTCAGTGTTTGGTTGCTAACAAATGTTTGAAATAATAAACTTCAAAAGAGAAAAGGGTTTTTTAGCTCAGTTTTTGGGTGCTTCACCTTGAGGTTAGATGGCCTTGTTATTCTTGGGCATGTGGCAAGACAGCACATAACGGTGGGCGTACGTGGTAGGTGGAATGTGCTGCTTACCTGTGGTACTCAAGGGGTAACAAAGAGGAAAAGACCAGGGCACTCCCAGTGAGGTAACTTCCTCTCACCAGGCTCTGCCTCCCAAAGGGGACCCCACCTGCCCGAGGCAGCACAGGTGCCCTCCACGGGAGAAGGACTCCAGCTCCAAATGGCAGCACCATTCCCTCTTACAGGTGCCCAGTGCTTGCTTCACTCCTTGCTTATTGTACCTAGAGTGCAGTGGGGTGGTTGCAGTGAGATCAATAGGCTATTCGCACCATCAGTGCCCCTATAACTTTGGACAGCAAGGAAGGATAAAGGATTGTATAGCAGTGTATAATGGAGGGAGAAATGTTCTGTTAAATGGAAATTATATTGCCATTGATCTTTTGGAGCACAGATTTTTAAATTCTTATGATTTAGGTATTGAAAGGAAATTTCATCAAAAATTTTAATATAGTGACATGTGTGACCATAGTATTGTATTTTAAAATTAAGGTGAAATTTTCTGGCATTGAAAAGGGTGAGCAGTTTAAAAGTGACTTATGTAATAGTTCATAAATATGTCTTTTTCTTTCTTTTTAATTTACAAATACGGTTTTATTGTATGATTTTTTATATTGTTTCGAAGAAAAATTTTCCATAGTTGAACATTTTAGTATAATCAAGTGACAAAATAAGGCTTCTTAGGCCTAAGGGTTTAATCCTCAGCACTGAAAATAAAATGAAATTAAAAATAAACAATAAGTCAGGCATGGTAGCTCATGC
The DNA here is from genome assembly GCA_004027165.1 of Ctenomys sociabilis. Classification (NCBI taxonomy): domain Eukaryota; kingdom Metazoa; phylum Chordata; class Mammalia; order Rodentia; family Ctenomyidae; genus Ctenomys; species Ctenomys sociabilis. The sequence continues at coordinate 18,249 of PVKA01024916.1, forward strand.
CTGTAATGCTAGCACTTGGGAGGTTGAGGCAGGAGGATTATTGTGAATTTGAGACCAGCCTAGGCTGTAAAATGAGCTCAAGGCCAGCCTGAGCTGTATTTTTAAGACCCTGTCTCAAAAAGATAACAAAAAATAACATAAGATCTTTGAAAGAATGCAACATTTAAAATTAAAGCTTATCATTAGTTTGCCTAAAAGTTACCTCTGTGCTCCATTTAGGTGAAGATGCAATGTGATCAAACGGATAGCTCAGTTGAAATTAAATAGAAATAGTGTTGGGGGATGGGCAGGAAAGTAGAATAGTGTTTTTGCACCCTGTAAATGCAGGGCAATTTATCTTCTAGGAAAAAGAGACAAACAGAAAATCACTTGAGTTACAGGATCCCTTTTCACTTCTACCAGTACCTGAATTTTCAGAGGTATTATAACTCAGAGGCAAACTGGAGGCCAAAGCCATCAGGCCCTGCCTTCCACCTGGTACTCACTTTGGCGAGGCCTGCCAACACCACAGGGAGACCGCGTTAGTGGCAGCCTCCCCTGTTTAGGGTCTCCTGCCTTTGTAAATTTGTCAGTCTATCAGTGAACTTTGTTTGAGCAGAGTTGGGGACTTAACAGATCATTGTATTGTGTTGTAACTCCAAGTGTATCACATCTTTTCTGTATTTAAAATACAGAAGCCAAAGGGCTTAAGCTGTATGAAATAAAGAAATAGAAGTGCTTGCCCAGATCCTGCACAGGCAACAGGTTACTAAAATGCCTTGAAGTCTATATAACTGAGAAGTTTCTGTAAACCCAAGAGCCTCTGTCAGAGGCCTCTGTTGTCACAGAGGAGTGGGCTGTCAGCTTTGGAATGTAGCAGAGGAAAGGAAAGTGGCAACTCGTTCTGGACGCAGCCACTCAAGGCTGGTGATTTCCCCTGGAAAGCAGAGCTCGGTCCACAGGGTCCTGACGGTTCCCCGGGGACCATGAGCACAGGGTTCCTGGAGGGAGGGACATACTTCACCGTAGCAGACATGTCCCCACAGTGTGCTGGTGGGAGCAGTTGTGTTTGAGGGCATGAATCTGACATGCTGCTGGACAAAGGCATACTGATGATATCACTGAGGACTGCATAGGTGAAAGCAATGACTCATAAGTGATGCTGACCTCAAGAGCATGCACATGACTTGGGACAGCACTCCTCTGCCTTCAGATATTTTCAAGCAGCTTCAGTGAACATGTAATTTTACAACACTGACTACATCGGCGACCACATGGAGTGGGAGAGAATCTGTGCGGTAAGAATTCTTAAAATGATAAGCTGTGAAGATAATTTAAGTGACTTTCCACTTTGTTTTTCTTGTTTGTAATAACTCTTAAGTCTGACTTCCACTTATCAGATAAAGTAATTAGTATAAATTTTTACTGAATTGTAGTTGATTGTTTTACCTCCAAACTATAATAAAGAACAGTCAGATTTTTTTCTCCTTTGAGCATTGTTAGGAATACAGATCATTACATTCTTTTTTTCTTTGTAGTACCAGGAATCAAACTCAGGACCCTATGCTTGCCAGGCAGGCACTGTGCTGCTAAGCTATATCACCAGTTAATCTGTTACATTCTCATTGCACAAATAACACAAATCTTTTTTTTTTTTTTGGTGGAACCGAGGATTGAATTCAGACCCTTGCGCTTGCCAGGGAAGTGCTTATTCTATTGAGCCATCTCCCCGGCCCATAACACAAATCTTATAAAGAATAGTTCTTTCCTCTTTGCTTTGGGTGCCAGGCAGCTCAGAGGAAAACTCTACCACCTGTCAATCCATGGGATGATTGTACACATGTCCATATGTGCTTGTGCTAACTTGGACCAGCTTGAATTTATCTTAGTACATTAATTTTCTTTACTAACTTTTCTTGATGTAATTCCTCTCATGTTTTGCAAGGTAGTTCAAAGGGTCAGCCAAATAGCTCAGCAGATTAAAGCACTTGCAAGCAGGCTCAGGGGCCAGGAGTTTGATTCCCCTGGGCCTGCCATGCTGGCCCTGGAGATGGCAATTGAGACTGGATATGGTGGCCCATGCCTGTAATCCCAGATCTTGGGAGGCTGTAATCAGGTGGATCACTATGATTTTTTTTTTTTTTTTTTTTTTTTTTTTGGTGGAACCAAGGATTGAACTCAGGCCCCTGCACTTGCCAGGGAAGTGCTTATTCTACTGAGCCATCTCCCCAGCCCAGATGGATCACTGTGAGTGTTACCCTGTACGCCCTTCCCTAAAAAAGAAAAAAGAAAAAAAAAAGCTAGTTCAAATCATTTGAGAAACTAAATGGAAAAAAAAAACCTTTCATAGATATTTTCTCTACCAGCTACTGTAGTTCTTTACCTGCAGAAATACATAAGCAACTTGTATCAGGTGTACAGAAAGTGAACGGTGCTTGGTGAAACTGATATAAACCAGAGTGGTGATACACTGAGAACCAAAAGACATTACATAATCTACATTAGAGCAAATGGCCAACAACCAGAGTGAGAACTGATGGGGTAATATTGACTAGTTTCTAAAACCTATATGAAAAAATACAACTCTGAACCAACCCAAAACTGGGCATCTGAGATGAGCACACACTTCTCAGAGGAAGAAATACAAGAAGCAAATAAATATATGAAAAAATGCTGCTCATCACTGGCCATTAGTGAAATGGAAATTAAAACAACACTGAGATATAATCTCACCCCAGAGAGAATGGCTATCATAAAGAAAGCAACAACACATGGTGGAGAGGCTGTGGGTAAAAAGGAACACTTCTCCACTGCTGGTGGGAATGTAGACTGGTGCAACCATTATCGAAGTCAGTGTAGAGATTCCTTAAAAAACTAGGACTGGAGATTCCATTCAATTCAGCTATCCCTCTTTTGGGAATTTTCCCAAAGAAGTGAAAACATCATATTATAGTGATATTTGTGTACCTATGATTATAGCAGCACAATTTGTGACAACCAAATCTTGGAAACAACCAAAATGCCTGTTACCTGAGGAATGGGTGAAAAAGATGTGGTGCTTTTATACAATGGAGTATTACTCAGCTATAAACAACAATAAACTTGAAGCCTTCATATATAAGTGGATGCAACTGGAAGATATATTTATAAGTGAAGTAAACCAGTCCCACACATGTAAATATCGTATTGTCTCTCTAGTGTAAGAACTCAAAAGAAGTAACAAAAATTGAAACCTATAACAGTTAAATGGAAAGCAAGAACTTAAGGATTAAACAAAAAAGAGAGAGAAAAGCTAGGAAATAGGGCAGGGGCAAAACCACACATTTATATAAACAAGATGGTTAAGGCAATGGTCCTGAGAATCTCCATCAGGTTCTTGAAAATAGCTGTTAATGGGTAGAATTCTCAATCTGACTAACTCTATATGCTGATATCTGTTACAATTACACTGAGGATAGCAATATATAATACTAAAACCATGCTTAAAATACCCATCATTTTGGACTTCTAAATGTGCACTGCTTCTAATGTTACATCAATTATTGCTATACTCTCTTTAAAGTAAATGTAAAAAATAAGTATAATAAAAGAAAAGAGACAAGAAAACAAAAGTCATACTACTGTCCTGCTATAATGATATATATGATTTGATTTATAAATTTCTGTGTAAAAATGTTTAATTGTTTTTATTACATTCTGTAGGGATATAAGGTTTTGAATATCTATGGTTGTTGGAAAATAGCAGTTCCATGTTATGTCTAAGCTGTTTGATATTCAGACAGATAGTGATGTTAAGCCCACCTGTCCCTGTTACAGGGCAATAATATAACTAAGCTTCTCTTCTGGATGTTTAATAACTAAAGTTTATAGACCAAAAATTAGAAAAATAAAGAATTATAAGGATACCCAATATTTGGGGCCTAGCCCTTCAAGGTCAATGAGGAGTCAGGACATAAGAGTACTTGCTCTGTGACATCCTGTAAGTCAGTAGTGTCCCAAATTTTCTGATCAATGAAACTGTTGGGCCACAGAGGAAATGATCAACAATGTATAGTGTGCCTGAGGAGAGTTATCTAGAGAGAAAACATTCTCTCAGGCTTTCACAGAGAGCCAATTGATCAAGAAATGGCCGTAACTCGTCAAGATGGCTGACACTGACAAAAGACCCACAAGGTGCTGTACATGGTTTCAGGATAAATCCTGAGGGCATTTGACTGACCTTGTAAGATAGCAAAAGTTACATTTTGAGTTATATAATTCTTGCTTTAACTTGGTCTTAACCATCCATCAGAAAAATATAACCAAAAGGTATAAAAGTAAAGCTATATTAATATGCTGAGCTGTAAAAGGCTCAAGTCAACAACTTTTGACAATTTCCAGGTCTGTTGATAAGCCACTACTAATATGAACTATTGGACTATATTGGATTATTTTACTGAATTCAAGTATTTACAATCTTTGGTTTGGCATGAAGTATGAAAAGGTCCTTTAAAGACTTTTCTGGGCCGGGGAGATGGCTCACTGGAATAAGTGCTTCCCTGGCAAGCACAAGGGCCTGAGTTCAATCCCTGGGTCCTCAAAAAAAAAAAAAAAAAAAAAAAGACTTTTCCAAATACAGCTTCTTTTACAGCAATGCAGCACCCATCTCTGACAAAAGAAAACACAAAAAGAGGAGGATATAAATTAGAGAAATTTACATATTAAAAGTGTACTTGGATCAGGAATGAGGAAAAGGACAAAAGAAAGAAGGGGAAAAGATACATCTACATATATATATATGCAGATAATTTGGATAATATTACTGCTAATTTGTGTCTTTTGAAAGAAGCAGTTAATGCTTAATTTTTTTCTTGTTATTATTGTATTTCTTATAATTTTTTGCTTTGATTTAAACCAATTTTGCACTGTTATATCTAGTAATCTAAACAACTAATTTGAAGATAACACCGTGTAATACAGCAATCATTGTTGCATTCTTAACACTTTCTTAGGTGAAATTTTGTATCATTTCTGTTACTGCTTTTATTTTTATTTTTTGGCAGAACCGGGGATTGAACTCAGACCCTTGCACTTGCCAGGGAAGTGCTTATTCTACTGAGCCATCTCGCAGGTTCCCCTGTTACTCTTTTTCTTTTTGCTATTTTGTAGTCTTCAAAAAATAAAATATAGATCCCCAGTACCACAAAAACAAATAAAATATATTAAAAGAAATACAACTCAGGCCTTCTCCATCTACAAAATTATCTTTGCAGTAGCATGCTGTGGTGCTCTGGCTGATATGAAGAGTTAGTGCTGCAGCCCAGGCTGCTGCTTAACCTTTTGAGCCTCTCCTTTCTCATCTATCAAATGGGGTAGTGGTGGACCCTTTGTCACGGGCTGCTCTGACATGGTAGTTATATGAAATGCAAGCTCTTGCATGGACTCCTTACTCAATAAGCATACAATAAACTCTGGTTTTGAAATTAGCACTTCTGGGGAGCCGGGGAGATGGCTCAGTGGAATAAGTACTTCCCTGGCAAGTGCAAGGGCCTAAGTTCAATCCCCGGCTCTGCCAAAAAATAAATAAATAAATGAAATTAGCACTTCATCTTGTGCCTGGCTTAAAATAGTACTGTAGAAAAATAAATGCATAGTTGTGAAAACATTAAGATTTTAAAACTGTTAAGCTTTTGTTATGATAGTCTTTAAATGATGATTGCCTGTGTGAAGTACTTTATAGTTTCAGTGTGTAAAATAATGTTTTAATAATCTCCTATTAATTCCCCATGTTTCCCACTTGTCCCATAATGCTGTCATGAAAACCAAAGGAGTCAATTTATGAGAAACTATGAAATTAGTGACTTGATTAGATAGAAAATAATTTATTTCTTTACAAAACTTCCATTTTGCCCCCAAAAGCTTAACTTAATACCTCTGATTTAGGGCCAGCAAGATAGCTCAGTGGACTAAGTGCCAGCTTAGGCAAGTACAGGGAGTGGGGTTCCATCCCCCACATCACATGCTGTGCTGGCCAGGCGCTGAGTGTGTTGAGCCAGCCACCAAGACTGGGTGTGGTGGCGCCTGCCTGTAGTCCCAGCCCTGGGGAGGCTGAAGACAGGAGGATCACTATGAGTCTAAGCTGTATAATGAGACCCTGTAACAACTGTTTGGGGTTCATAGAAGCACCATTCTAACATGGAAGGCCTTTGCACAGCCTCAGAGTGCCTGCCTATATCAGTCTGTAGAGAGACAAGCTCTCCAACCAAAGGTTCTTCCTTGAGGTCGTGAGGCCTGGAACTCCACATGTGCTGACTACAGAAGAAGTTGGGGTTCTCTGTCAAAGTTCTGTAACTGAGGAGGTGGGCAAAGGCAAATGGAAACAGCTTGACAAGGAAATCAATCATTTTATGTAACAAAAGAAAAATTCTTGAGGATTGTTTTGGGCAAAATTATAGTGATTCCATGAATAGTTTTCTTCTTCCAGTGCCTTTTTATGTACTCTAGCTCTTCATGTGTACTCTACTATGTGTACCCTAGTGCTGAGCTGCATCCTTAGCTCATTGCTTTTTTAAAGGAGGCAAAATGATGTCTAGCTACATGTCACAACGCAAATGTATTTGAAGAACATGCTCAATGAAATTATGTTGGTTCAATTGGAAGTAAGGTTCTTGAATAGTCAGATTCATAGATATCAAGAGACTGGTGGCTGAGATGGAGATGAGAGGGAGATCAGGGAAGTGTTATCTGATGGGTGCAGAGCAGAGTTTTTATTTGTGATGATGCAGAAGTTTGGAGTAGGGACAGTGAAGATAGTTACACAGTTTTGTGGCTGTACCTGTAGCTGGTAGATTGCACACCTAAGGTTGAAATGGTTAATATTGTTTTATAAATTAAGTCTCCCTCAGTGTATCTAGCTTTTCCATCAACAAAATGCCTTGACTCCCTAATTTTGACAACTCATCTGTATCCAGATCACTTTTTTGTATTGTTCTGACTCCAGTGTACCTCCTGAATGCCTTCTCTGTTCTCTTTAAATGAGTAAAGGACTGCAGATGGGTCAAGTGAGATCAGAGGAAGAGAGGCCTTTACACATTTCTTCCTTACCTGGTTTTATTACAACTGTACCTACCTGACCCTCTGTGAAAGAGATGTTGTTGGTTCCCCTATTTTATTTTTGGTTTTGTTAGAGAAGTTTGCCTAAATGCACACATGTAATCAGCTGCGCATGGCGAGACATAATGAGATTTGGGTGCCGAGAAAGTCAGTGGTTTTGCTCCTTCAAGAATGTGTAGTGTTAATAGGCCACAACTTTTCTGCTGAGTAATTAACTATTGTAGGAGTATAAGAAAAAATAATAAGGAAAATTGGTCCCTCTTTTCCTGGATATGGGAAATCTTTCAAAAGAGGGATCCTTATTGAATTTGTCTTTCCTTAAATTAATTCTGCTCTGTGGCCTAGTTCCTTTTATTCTTCAAACTATTATGAACCACATCTGTGGAATTCTGTATTGGCTATTCTGAAACCAGCTGTTGCCAAGACTCTTTTACTTGAGTTGAAATTAAGAACAGATTTAAGGGTCGTTTACCTGCTGTGAAGTCCTGATGTAGTTACCAAAAACTGCAAATGGTGAGAAAATGTGATTGTCATTGCCTAAACTACTGGTATATGTTCTATAATACTTTTCCCTCAGATGGGAATCTATGGTAACTCTAGGGTGTACCATATTATTTGTTAATATAATCTTGCTCAAAATATGCCCAACAAAAATGAATAAAACAACATCTGTGTTACAATAAGAATAGTGTATGGGTTAATGTGAAAGCCCTCCCTACCCCAGTAGAAAACAAGAGCAGATTGTTAAAAATGCTGATTTCATGAGAAAATTCTCAAGATTTTCACCATGGGAAAAAATAAGTAAGGCATTCTCTATCACATAAAATGGGCACAGACTCTAGGTATCTTCAGACTGGGATATGGCAGAGATGAACAAATTTTCATGTGTTTGAAAGAACATGAAGAGTTCCCTAGTGATTGAGCAATGTAAATGACAGCTTGACTTTAAGTTCTACTGTGAATAGGTAACTACACAAGAGAAGGCTTTCAATAAGAAGCTTTCCCAGTATAAACATGGCAGCATATGGGTGTAGATCCCCAGAGAGATGATTCTGTGTGTGTGTGTGTGTGTGTGTGTGTGTGTGTGTGTGTGTGTGTAGTACTCATCACTTTCAATACAGTGAAAATTTAAGAAACAGAAGTGAGACAGTTTGAGACCAGGATTGAAAGTATTTTATGAATTAACTTCAAGCAGGCTGAAGCCACTTCATGGAGGACTCTATAAAATGTAATCACAACTTTGCTGCTATCCTCTAATGGGATTACCATGTGTTAAATTTCAAGAAGACTCAGCAAACGGATGTGCTACTCTTCCCTTCCTCTATATTCATTCTTCTCAATACAAATCATTCTCTGAGTTTAAGCCCCAAGAAAAGATTTCAGGAAAGAACAGCAAGTTAGTGTATGGGGTACTATTTTTGGAATATAAGTGATTAAGTAGCCCATTTCCACATGTAACATTAGCCGCTGCCATGTAAAACACACAATACTTTATCAGAGTTATCCACAATGCCCTCTGAAATTTGTCAATGTGAGTTCAGAGAGCAAAAGATTGCTCCTTGACTTAGTACATAGATGTAGACATAATTTAGAAAATCTTATTCACAGAATTGATAGAAAGAGGCTGGGAAGATAGCTCAGCCACATAAATGCCTACTTGGTAAGTGCAAGGTCCCAAGTTTGATCTCTGGTACTGCAATTAACAAATAAATAACGTTTTAAAAAATAATTAAAATATTTACTAACAAGTAGTGTACTGAACTACCTAGTCATCACACTTGAATTTGTCAGCATGCATAGCTCATACATTTGTTTTAGTTTGTCTGGGAGTTCATTCTATAGCTAGAGTTTCAATTTATGCTTTCAGACAGAAAAGATGGTGGTGGGGGGAAGTTCTTTTTGTTTTTTGTTTGCTTTTTACTCAGCTATTCACTGGAATACCTGAGAACTCTTCTTACTAAATACCCCCATCATAGAACACTATTATCATATTACTGGAAGGAGCAGAGTTCTAAATGCTGAAAAAAATAATTCATTAGACAATAGCAAGGGAAAACAAATGTTCTCTTCTTCATCTATTTCATCAACCAGAACTATTGTTTTGAAGTTGTAAATATCTAAAATCAACCATTATACTGTTGATTTTGTTCTGCTTACAAGTTGTAATTTGCCTAAATATTTCAAAATAGAGACCCACAACTAGGGAATCCCAAGGGCTTATGTAATGTGTAGAAATAGCATCCTAAATCTTTAATGGCTACTTCAGTCGTTTGAAGGTACTAAACAGTTGGAATGTTGGCAAAGCTAAATACAATGATAGGAATATCATGTGAAGAAAAAAAGCAGTATGGAAATGTTTACTGAACATTTATTTAATTTTCATACTTTTTGGTGTGCAGAATAAGCTAATAATGACAAACAAAGACCAGTGACTCTGTCTACACTCTATATAAATACAACTCAAGTGTGGTGATGAAGTGTTGCTGGCCCTCCAGCTGCCCTGTCTTGGGTTTGCCACACTGGCACCAGAATTTGACTTTTGTATGTCTATCAAATTACGTTCTCAGATTTTGTGTGCATGGTAGAGAAATGTGGAAGAAAGGAAATCGTTTAAAAGCACAATATTATTGTAGACAGACCAAGCCCTGAGTGAAATCACATGTGGGTGATTTAAGAGAGGACCCCTAAGCATGCTTGAAAAAGGAGGTAAATCATGAAAATTTTACAATTTTATGTGTAGGAGTCTGGAAGTTTTCCTCATGGCTCACTGATCTAACTTGTCAATTTTCAACACATGGAAATTATTAGTGCGACACTAGTCTGAAATTAGAACCAAAATGCAGATGAATAATATTTATTCCATCTTCTCAGATCTGTTTCAAGACACTACTAAATTAAAAGTTATAGTACACAACTTGCAATCTACTTTGGAGTTACATAGGCATATATATGATGTCTGTGCATGTTATTTATGGAATTAGTCGAATGGGTGATACTTTTTTGGTAACTTTTCATTGTGTATTTTAATGAATTGTGGGCATTTCAATACTTTTTTGTGAATCACAGGCGTGTAGGCTGAAATCAGCAACAATTGTCCATGACCCTCAACACGCCTGCTTTGTAAATTAGTGCCAATCATTAATCATACGGAGCTTACATTTCATGATTCGGGTATCCTTCCTCGCCCTCTTCCTCCTGCTCAGCCTCCCTCCTCCGCTGAAACACACATATAAACACGAAAACATCTCACACACACGAGGAATGGCCCCGCGCCCGATTGCCAGCTCTGCCAGGACACGAGCACCGCCCTTTGCAGCTCTTCGGTGCAGGCGTTTCAGTTATCAGTGACATTAGATGGTAGTGGCGGTGGGGGGCACGCCACAGGAGGAGAGTGCTGGGCACAGAGAATGCCCCTGTAAAAGGTAACACCAGGAGCGCGGCGCCGATCTTTCTTCAGAGCCACGTTGGGCGCCTGGGCCAGAATCCGCCTCCACTGCGGAGTTATTACGCGGAAAAGCAGAACAATATGGCTAAAAGCCTGGTAGGAACAGATAATATTGCCCCTCCACAGGCCACGGTGTCCCTGGCCTACGTCACTGCGGATCGCGGGGCGCACTCCCCTGTCCCTTCCCCTCCCCCTCTGTTCTGACTCCCTTCCATCGACCTTACCCCTCCCTGCCAAGTACCAGAAAAGCTTCTAGAGTTAAATTAAGATTTCTATTTCCATACCAAATTTATTGCAACGAGCCGCGACCCGCGGAGTGTAGTTGAGGTGAAGAAATGAAGTTTCAATAATAAAAGCAAAATGAGTGGAACTTTCAAGGATACAAGTAAACACCACCGGTGACAATTGAGTTCAAACTCCACTTTGACCAGTAGTTGTTCAGTCTTTCCAGCGCACCCTGGAAGGGCTCTGAATTCAAGACTTCCGGGATTGGCACTCCATCCCAACTCCCCAAAGTGCTCCTAGGGAGTTCAGTGAACGCGTATGTTTCAGGGACCCTCGAGAGTGTCTCAGTGGCTAGGTTCCTGAGCAGGCTGGACCTGCATCCCGAGTACGTCTGCACGTATGTGTTTGTGTGTTTGTGTGTGCGCGTATAAACAGCCTCCAGGAACTGGAGCCATAGCAGCCGGAGACCTTGAGAAGAAGAGGCGACCACTAGCCGCCCGACTCGTGATTCAGTGCTATTAGGGGAAGGATTATCCAAGGCTGAGTCATCGCGAGCCTCCAGACTTTCTCTGCAGTGTGGCAGAACTTTGCGCTGATGAGACAATAGTGGAGCGTGTGCGTTTCCTACAGGGCAGACCATTCCTGGACTGGGGGAAACCTAGGGCCTGCGCTGGGCCGCGGAAGCGCGGCCCCCTCCTCGTACAACTCAGCCTTGGGATCGGGGCTGGCTCCCGAGCCCCCACCGGGCGGGCGCGTCCAGAGCGCGCGCGGGAGACGTGGGGAGTGGGGCGGGCGCGTGGCGGGCCCCGCGCGCCCTCGCGCGTCCCCCTCTCCTGCGCGCAGCTGGCGCGGTCGGTGTAGTGCAGCGCTGGGCTCCTCGCCGCGGGCGCTCGGCTTCACCTTCAGATGCGCGGGGCGTGCGCGTCCTCCACCAGGGGTTCGCCGCCACCCCGCCAAGGTAGGGGCCGCGGGGCTGAAGCGCTGCGGGACCTGAGGGTGGGTGGGAGTGGGAGGGCTAGACAGCCTCGACGTGTCCAGGACCCTGATGTGAGCCTTGGGGCGGGGGCGCGCCGCAGAGGGATTCCTCGTGTGCAGGGAGGGCGATTTGGCTTTCCTTGTTGGTAGTTGCCTTGCACTGCAATTCCAGGAGAGGGGAAGATGCAACTTCGGGTGGCGGGGTGAGCGCCCTGGAGGTGGCTTTTTACCGCAGTGGAGAGGCGCGGTGGGGGCCGGGGTGGGAGCGCGGAAGAGGCTCTTGGCTTTGTACACTTCGTCAAAGGCGTCGCGGGAGGAGGGGAGCTCGGATGCGCTTTCCATCCATTAGGAGACAAAGAGCAAATTGCCTTACTTTAAAGTAAAACGCTCCGGCTAATGAAGGTGGGTGATGGGCTGCGGGGCCCGAAGAGCCGCTTCAATTATTAAGGGTTTGGCGGATGGGATCGATGCCTGTGGGCACCGAGTGCTGCTGCCTAGGGTGTGTGTTTGCGTGTGTAGGTGGGGGGATCTTTGCTACCCCTCCCAGGGCTTTAGAGTGACCCCAACATTAAAGAAGTGAGAGCTTTGGGAAGGGAAGTTTGGCATGGGTGGGGGCGGGGCGGGGGTAGGTTCTCTAAGTGACTCCGAGTTGGGTGGGGGTCTGGAGGGCAGCGACCCCTCCGAGATGCACCCAGTCTTGCTGGGGTCACCGTAGTGTTGGGGTGGGGGCGGTATTGATGGCGATATACGTATATGTATATATATCACACACACACAGACACACACACACACACACACACACACACACGTGTATAAAAGAAAAGAATGCAGAGGGGTGTGTGCCGGCTGGGGTGGGGGTTGGAACGGAGCCTCTGCCATTTCCAGGGAGCGCTATCAGACTGAATAGTTACGATCAATATTTAGATTAAACCGCCTCAAGTTTTAAAGAAACTTTGTATGAGTAAGTTTAAAACCCAGCTGAGTGGGGTATTTAAACCACAGGTTTATGGAGGACAGTTGGTGTGTGGTGACCACCAGGCATTGTGAGTCAGGAAGCCAGTGGATCTCTGCAATTAGGGACCCTAAAGAATCGGGTTTTTACCCCAAAAATGTGGGTCTGTAAGTCAGCCTCATTTATTACCAGCGTTAATAAGCTTTCCGGAGACGACCGGGATCAGCCCAGGAGCTCTGGGGCTGTGCTTGTATCTTACTCATTCCACTGGCTTACTGATAAAGAGTCACTTGGTCTCCGGGTGTGCAGACATCAACTTGCTCAGCCCTCTTTTTAAATATATTCATTCTGTGCCTTATTTAATCCAGATGCACAAAAAGCCATTTGCTGCCTCATTGTTGGTTTTCGTTTTTTGAAAAGGCGACTGGTGTAACCTGTGGAATTTGAAATGCAAATAAAAGCCTGTGGGAGTTGAGGCAGAACAAATCAGCATTTATAAAGTGAAAAAGATTTAAGGTCTTTGAAATCATTGCAGGGGAAGAACACTGGAGGGGGAGTGTGATTTTTTTTTTTTTTTTGATGGAGTTAATTGTGACGTCAGGTATTTTTGGAAAATATGTTATTTTTAAGGTCTCGAAACCCTGGTATGTAAAGTGCTTACAGGAAAAACAGATTACAAGATTAACATCTGTTAACATGGTCGTTTATCTCCAACCAAAAATAGGTCAGTTCTTTCTTAAGGAAGCATGATTGCTAGCGCATGCTTTAATAAAATGAAAATAATGAGTTCAAAAATTAGGGACGAACGTTTGTTATGATCGGACCTGTGATAAACATTTTTTGATTTCGAAATCAGTGTGAGGTCGAAGTCTCTTTTGAGTGTTGAGAATAACTCTACCCTGCGTCCACCCCTCCCGAATGATCCCCTCCTCCCTGCTTGTAGCTCTCTCACCCGCCTGCTAATTTCCCTTTTCGTCCATTGTGGAAGTATGATACATTTAAATGGGTCTCGTTTGACGCGTCCCCCCCTCCCCCCGTTAAGAAGGCACTCTCTCCGTGTAGATGACTAACTTTCAGAGCTCTCCTGTTGTTTTATCATTATATGAAACAGCAGAGAGGAGAGAGAAAAGAGAAACTGCTTTCCAAAGTCTCCCTGCCTTCTGGGTGTGAGTGACGGCTCTCCTGGCCAATCCGCAGCGGCTTTCTCCATCCCGGAGGTAATTTGGGGTGTGTGTGTGTGTGTGTGCGTGTGTGTATGTGTGTGCGCGCGTGTGTACGCGCGCGCGCGCGTGCATGTGCATGCGTCCGTGTGTCTATACACTTAGGTCCCACCAGCCAGCCCGGCTAATCCGCAGGCGCCTGCATTTGCACTGATGTGTGATGTGAATGTGGACACGCTTTTATCAAGGCTGTCCAGCTAGATGCGCACGCAGCAGTTTATGTGAAGACCCTGCCCCCTGCAAGTGTCCTGTAGTGAAAAATGGGCATCAGAGGCATTTTCAGATTCAAGTCGAAACCTGCAGAAAGGGAAGAAAAAAGGAGCGATGTGATTATGCTTCTCAGCAATTGAGGAATCGAAATGTGCAGCTTCCTAAGCCTTAGTCCTACCCAGCAGGCGCGCCCTGGCGCCTTTGGGCTGCGAGCGATGGAGCCCACTGGCCAGGAGTAAAACCTGTGAAGAACGAGGATTGTTGAAACTGATGTTAACTCTAGAAAACCGAAGGCAGCCTGCCAACTTTACACTTAATTCCTCCCTGGAAGTTGATACTCAGTCGGTGGCAAATTCTAGAACGCAAACTGATCGCAGCCAGTGGAAGTTTGGTGTCCACCCTACTTAGCGTGGCGCCTTGTCGCTCTGCCTCGCACAATGCACATATTCGTAGGTGGCGTCAAGGGCCACGCCACGCTTTGTAGAACTTCATCTCCATCGACTTCCTGGGAACGTTGGCGGTGAAGTGGTTAGTGTAGCATGGGTTTTAAGACGCGCGCAGACTAGACTGGGACCAAATCGCCTGTTTAAATGCTGGGTGCCCCGTGGGTTGCAGTGCTTCAGTCCCCATCGGATTGGTGATGATGCAATGGTGTGGTTAAGCATCTACGTGTCCTCTCCCTCTCCAGGGACCCCTGCAGGTGGGCCCTGTAGGACCTTGTGCACACAGGGGTGTGCGGGTGTCAGGTCGCCCCTAGGTCGCCTCAAAGGTCTCCAGCACCCCACATCATATCCACCCCTGTCCAAGTCGGTTCGGAGGTGATGCCTATGTCTCACCTCTCCACCCACGCGGGCCGTTTCCGCCATCCCGCGGGGTGACAGCGGATTGTCCCTCCCCGCAGCTCGGAGAGTGGGCACACGGCGCCTTGACTCCTTCCTCAACCTGAGTCTCCCCGCCCCGGCGGGTGGGCGCGGTTGGGGGGGTTCCCGCGGGGGCGGCTCGCGCTGGGGGCGGGGCACCTACCTGCCCTCCCCGGGGCGGGGGCGCGGCCGCTTGTTGCTGGGCTTCCAGGGGCGGGGCGGGGCGGGGAGGGAGGGCCGGGCCCCCGCCCCCATCCCTCGGCGCCGGCCCCCCGCCCCCGTCATGTGGAGCGGACGTCACAGGCCTGCACTGTAACCCAAGAAGTGAAAGAGACTGGGACCCACAGCCCAACTTCGTACCGTAACAAAGAGGGGGTCGGTGCGGGCCTGGGGCGCGGGCGGGCGTGGGAGG